>VDFB02378819.1:0-18192 GCA_007258455.2 Sequoia sempervirens
CATTGTTCTAAGGCCCACATTTTGATGCTGCCTGCCGGTCATTGTCATTGCCGTAATTATTCTACCTGGAAGACCAAACTCAAAACTCAACTCGAGTTTGAAGAAGTTTGGGATGTGGTCAGTCGAACCACAACACGTCACAATAAAAATGTTGATGAATAAAAGAAATTTGATCAATCTGATAGAAAGGAAAAATTGATCATTTTGTTTAGTGTGTCTAATGATGTTCAGCCCTTTATCTGTGACTCATCCACAGCCAAAGATGCATGGGACAAGCTCAAGACGGTGTATGAGGCAAAGAATCAAAATCAGATCTTGAATTTGCAGATTCAGCTACATAGCCTGAAGATGAAGAATAGAGAACAGTTGGAATCCTTTCTCAAAAGGATTGTAGAATTGAGAGCCTCCTTACAAGCATTGGGAGAAACAATTGATGATGCAATTTTGGTGCCTATTATTCTACGGGCACTACCTTCGAGGTATAAAGTTTTTGTGACGACTTTGAATGTCACAAAGACGATACTCACTTTTGAGAAGCTTGTGAATCTACTCCAGAAAGAAGAATATTTAACGCATGAACCTGAAGAGGAGGATCATGCCATGACCACTCATCATAAAGGCAAGAAGCCTATGAAGCAATGCCCAATATGTGAAAGAGTTGGACATGATGTGAAAAATTGTTGGTACAATTCCTTCAACAAAGGATCATCCAACAAACCACATCTAAAGAAGCTACTTCAAAGTGGCAAACCATAATGGGAGAAAAAGAACAAACAAAAACAACAAAGAAATGTTGTTGAAGCAGAAGATTCTCCAGATGAGGAATACATGCTTTCAGCCCACACTTTAGATGATGGTTCACAATCAACCTCAATATGGTATGTGGACTCACGTGCTACAAAGCACATGACTGGATAGAAGGATTGGTTTCTCACATTGAAACCTCATCATAGTATAGTCACTCTTGGAGATGATACCACCCATGAAATCAAAGGTATTAGTGATGTCTCTTTAAAGTTTGGCATCAATTGTTGTAGGCTTACTAATGTCTTGTATGTGTCAGGACTTACCAAAAATCTCCTTTCTGTTAATCAATTTCTTAAACACAACCTTAGGATTGAGTTTCATAGCAATCAAGATAAAAAGATTTGTCTTATCAAAGATAAGTCTAAAAATGAAAAGATTGTTTCTAGTGCTACTGAGATTGGAAAAATGTTTAGGCTTGATACAATCGCTAATAAACAATCCTTGGTGACTAAGGATGATGATCTATCTCTGCTTTGGCATCGCATATTTGGTTACTTGAGCACTAGTTATCTGCTAAAGCTTTGTAAGAATAGCATGGTCAAAGGGCTTCCACCACTTGAGAAGTCAAGTATTTTTTGTTCTAGTTGTCTTGCTAGAAAACAACATCGAGCATCTTTTCCTTCTAGTGAGCATCGTGTAAGTCGCCCTTTACAGCTGGTGCATACCGATCTGTACAGCCCTATGACACCTTCTCATAAAGGGTATAGGTACTTTCAGCTTTTTGTTGATGATCACACAAGGAATATGTGGCTCTATTGTTTACAGCATAAAGATGAGGATTTTTCGTACTTCAATGAGTTTTGTGCTCTTGTGGAGAAAGATACGAATCATTGTATTTGTGCCCTCCACTCAGATCAAGGGGCAAATACACCAGCACCAAATTCTCCACATATTTGAAGGAATATGGCATTCTGCATCAACTGACTGCAACATACACACCTCAACAAAATGGTGTTGTAGAACGAAGAAATCGTATCATCGTGGAGATGGTCTGAAGTATGTTGAAATATTCTCAACTTGAGCATGCATATTGGGCTGAAGTTGTTCACATAGTAGTTTATCTTTTGAATTGTGCACCAACCAAAGCCCTTGATGGCATCACTCCAAAAGAAGCATGGACAGGGGTAAAGCCTTCTATCTCTCATCTTTGTGTGTTTGGATGCACTGCCTATATGCACATTCCTAAATAGAAAAGGAAGAAGTTAGATGAAAAATCAATGAAATGTATTATTCTTGGTTATAGTAATGAATCTAAGGCATATCGCCTTATGGATCCCAACACAAAGAAGATTTAAATTAGTAGAGATGTAATTTTTTATGAGAAGAGTGAGTCAAGTTCTTCTCCTACATCATCACCTACACCAGATAGTGCTCCTGTATTTAACATGGATGGTAAAAATGATGGGAATGTTGATAATCAATCAACACCCACCAATGTCACAAAACCTTTACCAAAGTGGTACACTAGTACCATTCGAGATGCAAAGCTAAATGGAGTTCCAAACACTTCCACTTTAAGTCCAAGGACTCACAGCATGGCTCACAATGAGGTAAACTTAGCTCTAATGACTACAGTTGTTGAAAATTTTGAGTCATCTAATGTTCAGGAAGCACTAGAATCAAATCCTTGGAAAGAGACTATGGATGCAGAGTATCAGTCCTTGATGAAAAATAATACTCGGGAGCTTGTTGATCTACCACTTGGTAAGAAAGCAATTGGTTGTAAATAAATTTTGTAGATGGTAGTATAGACAAGCATAAGGCTAGACTTGTAGCCAAGGGTTATGCTCAGAAAGAAGGGATAGACTATGAGGAAACGTTTGCTCCCATTGTAAAGATAAAAACCATTAGAATGATTTTTGCTTTAGCTGCCCAATTTGGATGGAAACTATACCAAATGGATGTTAAAAGTGCTTTTCTTAATGGAGACCTTAAAGAAGAGGTCTGTATGACCCAACTAGACATATATATTCCACCTGGTAAAGAAGAAAAGGTATGCAAACTCATTAAATCCCTTTATGGTCTCAAACAAGCTCCTAGAGCCTGGTATATCATAATTAATGAGCATTTGCTAAAACATGGTTTCACTATGCATCCATATGATCCAAATCTCTACCTCAAGGATCAAGGGGAGGATATTGTGATAATTATCATATATGTTGATGACTTGGTTATCATAGGCAGCTCAAAAGAAATGGTTGAAGCATCCAAGAATGATCTCAAGAAGACTTTTGATATGACATATCTTGAGCTACTACATTATTGTCTCAGCTTAGAGATATGGCAAATAGATCACTCTATCTTTGTGTCTCAAAGAAAATATGCCAAGACATTGCTTGAGAAAATCATAATGATGGATTCCAAATCCATGTCTAAACCTATGGAATTAGGTTTGCAGTTATCTACTTTTGATCAATCTCCTCAAGTGAATGCCACACTTTATTGTCAACTGATTGGAGGTTTGATTTACCTGACATATACTAGACCAGATATTAGTTTTGTAGTTAATTATCTTTCACGATTCATGCAAGAACCAAAAAATTCTCATTGGCTAGCAGAAAAAAGGATCTTAAGGTATATACATGGTACAATGGATCATGGTCTCGTATAAAAGGAGTTATCAATTCTTCTTGACAGGGTACATAGATGCAGACTATGTAGGTTATGTTGATGATAGAAAATCCACTTCTAGATTTATTTTCTTCCTAGGTTCAGGACCTATTTCTTGGGGAAGTAAGAAGCAACCCACAATCGCTCATTTTTCAACAAAAGCAAAGTATCGTGCAGCAAGTGCAACAGTTTGTGAAGCAGTTTGGCTACATCGCATATTAGAAGGATTGGGGGTACCACAAAACCATCCTACACTAGTCCTCTATTGTGATAATTAGAGTGTTCTCAAGCTAATTCATAATCTAGTGTCTCATGAAGGAACCAAGCATATTGAAGTTGATTATCATTTCATCAAAGAACATATTCAACAAAACAACATTCAACTCCAATTCTGCTCAACATAGGAACAACGTGCTGATATCTTCACTAAGCCTCTTGCACATGTGTGAAGTTTGAAACATTTCAGGATTCTCTTATTAGTATTGTAAAACATTGATGTAATAAGGGGGAATTGTTGGAAGATTCCATCATTGTCACCCGTGGTTGGTTTGTTATTCTTATTGTTGATTTGTTATTGTTTGATAGTGTATTTAAGAGTCTAGCTAGTAATTTGTTACACTCGTCAATACCAGCATATGCATGTGTTTCTATCATTTCTTTATGTATAAATACATGGGATTTCCATCAATGAATGTATGAACTAGATTGAATAGTTCTGGTAATTTGCTAAAATTATTTTTATTTAATATAAAAATATTAACTTTAGGCATTAAATATGATTAAATTAAATTAATAAATCAATTATTATAGAAATTACTTACTTTTAATAAATAAAAATAATAGAAAATATAACACTTATAATAACTAATGCTTATATTCTAAGATATTAATACCATTTACATATATTTTATAAATATTAACATATTAATACAATTCACCAGAGTTTATGGCTACCACTTTGCTCTTCTCAACCACTTCTGATACAAGGTTAGGGTCTCTCTCCCCTATTATCTTTTTTTGTTCCTTGAAGAAAAGCTTGGAGGATAATAAAAAAACCCTAAAAGATTCCTCATTATGCACACCGGGTTAATAAGGTTGATTGTGGAACATTTCTAAAATATGCCTGCTCCCGCTATTCTGGAAACCATCCCTGATTCTGAGAGTGATGACACTGAGCCCAGTGGCTCGAAGTATCTACCTAACTCTAGTCCGGCTAGAAAATCCCTTAGCTCACACGTTGTTCCTTCTGGAAATTCTAGTAAAACCCACGTTGAGCTTGAGCCTAATAGCCCCTTCCTTAAGAACAACTCTTTTGATAAGAAACCCTAGGCCAAAAGCCTTGTTTCCTATTCCGAAGAATCCTCTTAATCGAAGGAGTCTGATGCCAACAAAACTGAGCTTTGCGATGATCCTATGCCGAATAAACACATTAATGATTACTCCCCTATTAGTCCTAACCCTTAGAAAACTTGTCCTAATACTGGAAAAGAACCCTCTCTGGATATTTTGAACCTAGCCAAAACCAAATCTAAGTCCCACTTCAAACTTTTGGGATGGACTTTCATTGAAATTAATGAGTTGAAAATAAAAAATTGGGCCCTGTAAAGCAAGATTGAAAAGTTGGGTGCAAAGATTGCAGAGATTGAAAAGAAAGATGTGGATCACAGTAACAGAAATATAGATTCCAAGGTTGAGAACATAAGGAATACCATCAAAACCGTTGCTGAGCAAAACAACCATATGGCAAGACACAATGCCATTATCATTAACGCAATGACTGAAAAAGCTTGATAAAGCCCAACAGGGTTCTCTGGTGGTGGATCTGGAGGAAACATAGGATAAAAGCCAGGAGACGGATGCAGGTATTTCTAGAAGAACCAGAGCCAATCTGAAGCGCAAGGTCCCCCCTACTTCGAAGATGATTCAAACTTTTAAAAAGGGTGTCAATAATATACAGAATCTGGAGGCGGAGACAGAGTCTGTCCTTAAGACTCTGAACTAACAGTTGGGTTTTTTTGGTTCTTACTCTGCTGTTCCTTTTGACTTGACTTTTCTGGTCTTTTTCATTTGGTTGCTGCTGATCTTTTCTCGGGCAACTGGTCTTTTTGGTTGGACTTTAGTGTCATCTTTACTGTTTTGTAAACGTTGTGGTTTCGGGTCCCTGTAAAACCCGTTTTACCCTTTTATCAAAAACATATTAATACAAAATTTATACTATTATTTAAAATACACATGTATGTATTCTAATCTAGTGAAACAAAATGATAGGCATACATGTACATATATTTGTAAATATTAACATATTAATACAAAATTTACATAATCATTTAAAATACATGTCTATATTCTAACATAGTAGAACAAAATGATAGTTAGATATATTTATTAATGTTGGATAAAATATTACACCTTACATTTATAATACCTATAAACTATCTAGGATAATGCATATAGAAATAAGGTCAAATCATTCCTAATAAAAAGACAAAACAATATCACCTTTGTTTTTCTTTAAAATCCATGCATAATACACAAAAAAATTTAACTAATCATTCCAAAAAAATAATTTATAAAATTAAATATTTTAGATTGAATTTTATTTGAAAAATATATATATATATATATATATTTAATTGCTTCAATTATTAGCCGATAGGCTATTTTACGTGGGGGAACCCCACCGGGATTTCCATTTCCAGCAGTCTGACGTCGGAAACCGGTGGGGATCCTGGAGGGCCGGAAGCGTTCGGACCGTATTTGGACGGCTGTGCCTCAGGTCAAATCCTATGCCTGGAAAGCGACGCCACCTTTTCCGTAATACCAGATGCATTGCATTGTGTAATCGCCTTGTACTATAATGCTCCCACCAATGTTCGCAGGATTGTGTTTTGTGGCCTTTATTGCTAGAACCTTAGCAGCAGCCCAGATTCGAATCCAAGGCAAGACTGGCTCCGACTTTGGTGCCATGGTGTATTGAAGTGTATGCAAAGAGAAGAAAGGCGAATTTACAAGGGTGGCGTTCTATGGCATTAAGGTCCCTGCACCTGGTTTATGTTGTGCTCACTTGCCTCACGTTTATCTTCATGCTCAGCATGGAGTTTGCGTACAGGTTGGGCATTGATGGTACTGTTAACTAGGAGCTCAACAAGAGTTTGCTTGTCTGGCCGACCCATAAGGCCGCCCTGGTCTCCCGTTCCCACCGCCTTCAGGTGAATTTCACCCGGACTCTATTATCTTATGCTGCAATCCAGATAGGAGAGGCAGAGGAGCGCCGACAAATTCAATGCCTGTTGAATGTGCCCAGGTCCTCCTATGATGGTAAGGAGCGCCCGAAGCTTTCTCATCGGAGATATGTTAATTACTGGCCAGCGTTCCGCCATGCCCTGCAATCATGGGTGCAAAATAGGCTCTTTGAGCCTACTGTTATAACCCAACTCCTTGATCTAGTAAAGGCCCCACTAGACCAGCACTACATTCACATTTGCCAGCGTACGCCCAGCCTGTGCCAAAATGAGAGCTTTGGGACAGGGTATGAAAATCCATCAAAGCATAAAGGATAGACGGTTTTTATCAGATGTTGTAGTTGCAACTGCCCTGGTAGACATGTATGCAAAATGTCGAAGTGTAGACAAAGCCCGTGAATTGTTTGACACAATGCCTCAAAGAAATGTGTTCACATGGAATGCAATGATCGCAGGATATGCACAAAATGGATTTGTAGAAAAGGCTTTACAAACTTTCAAGAAAATGCAATTGTCCGGTGTAAAGCCAGATTCCACAACCTTTGCCAGCATCCTCGCAGCCTGTGCGAAAATGGGAGCTTTAGAACAAGGCATGGACATCCATCAGAGTATAAAGGATAGAGGAATTTTGTCAGATGTTATAGTTGCAACTGCCCTGGTAGACATGCATGCAAAATGTGGAAGCATAGACAAGGCACGTGAACTGTTTGATAAAATGCCCCAAAGAAGTGTAGTGTCGTGGACTGCAATGATTGCAGGATATACACAAAATGAATTTGTTGAAAAGGCCTTAGAAACCTTCAAGCAAATGCAATCGGCAGGTATAAATCCAGACTCGACGACCTTTGCCAGCATCCTCCCTGCATGTGCCAAAATAGGAGCTTTGGAACAGGGAATGGACATCCATCAAAACATAAAGGATAGAGGACTTTTGTCAGATGATGTTGTTGCAACTGCTTTGATAAACATGTATGCAAAATGTGAAAACATGGACAAGGCACGTGAACTGTTCGACAAAGTTCCTCAAAAGATTTCATCTCATGGAATGCAATGATTGCAGGATATGCAGAAAATGGATTTGTAAGAAAGACATTACAAACTTTCTGGCAAATGCAACTGGCAGGCGTAAAGCCAGACTCCACAACCTATGTCAGCATCCTCCCTGCCTGTGCCAAAATGGGAGCTTTGGAACAGGGTATGGGCATCCATCAAAGCATAATGGATAGAGGAATGCTATCAGATGTTGCTGTTGCAACGGCCCTGATAGACATGTATGCAAAATGTGGAAGCATAGACAAGGCCTGTGAATTGTTGGACACAATGCCTCAAAGAAATGTGTTCTCATGGACTGCAATGATCGCAGGATATCCAAAAAATGGATTTGTTGAAAAGGCTTTGGAAACTTTTAAGCAAATGCAATTATCAGGTGTAAAGCCAAATTCCACAACCTTTGCTAGTACCCTGCCTGTGCCAAAATAGGAGATTTAAAACAGGGAATGGGCATCCATCAAAGCATAATAGATAGAGGAATTTTGTCAGATGCTGTAGTTGCAACCGCACTGGTAGACATGTATGCAAAATATGGAAGAATAGACAAAGCCCGTGAACTGTAATGCCATAAAGAAATGTGGTCTCGTGGACTGCAATGATCGCAGGATATGCAGAGAATGGATATGTTGGAAAGGCTTTAGAAACTTTCAAGCAAATGCAATTGGCAGGTGTAAAGCCAGACTCCTCAACCTTTTCCAGCATCCTCCTTGCCTGTGCCAAAATGGGAGCTTTGGAAAAGGGTATGGACATCCATCAAAGTATAAAGGATAGAGGAATTTTGTCAGATGTTGTAGTTGCAACTGCCCTGGTAAACCTGTATGCAAAATGTGGGAGCATAGACAGGGCACGTGAACTTTGTGATAGGATGCCTAAAAGAGATGTCATCTCATGGAATACAATGATTGCAGGATATGCACAAAATGGACTAAGCATGGATGCTCTCAAAATCTTTGAATTAATGAAGTCCTCTCAAACGTATCTTGACATTGTAAGCTTTTCTTGTGTTTTATGTGCATGCAGCCATGCAGGTTTAGTGGATGAGAGTTGTACATACTTCAATCACATGAATACTTCCTATTGTATTACACCTACAGTTGATCATTATGTGTGCATGGTTGACCTTCTTGCTCATGCTGGCTATCTTGAGGATTCCCTAAACTTTATCATTAAGATGCCAATCAAACCTGTGGTGGTTGTGTGGATGTGTTTTCTTGGTGCCTGTAGATTACATAAGAATATAGGCTTAGGAGTATTTACAACAACCTTGCTTTATGAATTGGATCCTAAAAATCAAAGTCTCAAACAGTAAGAGCGTACATTACCTAGTACTGACCTAAATGTGTGGGGGGTGGGCATTTTTCTCTTTTCTGTGCCTACGTCTGTGTGTTGCTTTCGAAGCTTGGCCACCAATTGCCATAATCTTTCTATCTCCCCCAACATCTTTCAAGATTTGTTTATACTCGGCTCTGCCTATTTGAAACAGATGTTTATTAAATCATTCAAGGTGTTTTATAATGATGAAGAGGGAAAGGAACAATTGGGGAATGGTAACACGTACCTTGGGTGGGAACAAACGTGGTAGACGCAAAAGTGTCGTAACAATTCAACCAAGTCATTAATTTTATTAGTCTCTGCAGGGATTGTAATTTGCAGCAAAGCATATTTACTTCCTTTGATAATCGGGCAGAGACAAATTTAAGGTTTTCCTAATTTTGCAGGATAGATAATTGGTAGAGCAACATTTTCTAAATATCATCCGAAACCAGGCGATGTGAGCTTTTTAAGGATTTTTTACAAAGAAATTATTAAAAAAATGAAGTTTTTTAAAGGATTTTTTAAATTTTTGAGTTTTATATTTATAAATATTAGCAATCACATCATGGTGTGCAATGGGAACGCCAAAGAGGTGTGGAATGTCAATTAGGGAAACTTTAAGCTTATTTTTTGCATAAATTTGTGTATTACATGAGTTCAATTGGTTGGCCATTCATAAAATGATATTGTTGTGCAACAAAGGTCTCTAAAAATGAGTGAAAGAAAATCTTTCAATCAAGAAGGCAATGAAGGTCTATGAAGAGGGAGGGAGAGAGATAGGGAGAGAGATGGATGGGTAGAGAGAGGGGAACATTTCTAGAGATGGAGGGGAAGAGAGGAATATAGAGGTAGAGATGAATATAGAGTGAGAGAGGAAGATAGACAAATAGATAGAGGTAGAGATGAATATAGAATGAGAGAGGACAAGGGAGACAAATAGATTAGATGTAGATAGAGATAGAGGGAGAAATAAAGATAGAGAGATAGGGAGATAAAGGGGAGAGATAGAGAGGGATGGATATAAAGGAAGAGATAGAGAGGGATGGATAGAAAGGAAGATATAATGAGATAAAGAAGAGGAAGAGGGAGAGATAGAGAGGGATGGATAGAAAGGAAGAGATAATGAGATAAAGAAGAAGAGGAAGAGGGAGAGATAGAGATATAGAGAGATATATGGCAAGATAGAGTGATATAAGGAGATATAGATATAAGGAGATATAGAGAGAGGGAGAGAGGGAGAGAGAAAAAGAGAAAAAGAGAGAAAAATAGAGAGAAGTAGAGAAAGACAAATAGAGATGGAGAGGGAGATAGAGATAGAGGGGGATAGAAATAGGGGGAGATAGAGAGAGAGGGGGAGAGATAGATAAATGGGAAGAGAAAGAAATAGATATAGATATATATGGAAAGATAAAGGGAGAGAGAGGTTGAGATATAAAGATGGATAGGAGGATAGGGAGGGAGCAGGAGAAGGAGAGACGGGAGAGAGATAGAGAGAGGGAGGGAGAGAGAAAGGGAGAGAGAGAGAAGATGGGGAAGAGGGAGATATATGTAGAGAGGGATAGAGAAGAAGAGGGGGAGAGAGGGAGAGGGAGAGAGGGAGAGATATAGATAGAGGGTGATATAGAGAGATAGAGAGGGATAGGAAAAGAGATAAAGAGATAGGGAGATATACATAGAGAAGGATATGGATAGAAAGAGATAGAGAGATGAGTGAGAAGGAGATCAAGTGAGAAATAGAGATAAAGATACATAGTAGAAGAGATGGAGGGAGAGATGGAATGAATAAGATAGAGAGAGAAGAAAGGGGGAGAGGGAAAGGATATAGATGTATAAGGAGAAAGATAGGGAGATAGATAAAGAGAGATATAGATAGAAAGATATAGAGAGATGAGTGGGAGAGAGAGAGAGGTAGACATAATGAGATATAGATAGAGAAGGGGGGAAGAGATAGGAAGATAGAGATAGAGGGGGAAATAGTGAGAGAAAGAAGGTGATAGAAAGAGAGATAGAGAGATAGAGATAGATGTAGAGAAGGAGAAAGAGGGAGTGTGTGTATATGAGTGAGATATATATTTATAAATAAAGAGGAGAGGGAGAGGGGAAGAGAAATAGAGAGAGGAGAGATAAGCAGAGAGAAATAGAAAGAGGGAGTGATAAGGAGAGAGGGAGTGATAAAGAGAGAGATAAGGAGAGATCCCCTCCAGTCTGGCGTTGACGTTGACGTCGACAGGAAGAATTTTAAACAAAGAAAAAATTAAACTCATTCCAATAGTATGAACTAAATAAGCTAAAGGTTTTATTTGCGGATGCACATGTTTTGACGAATAGGCTCGGAACTTACAAGTTCCAAAATTTGCGCCAGTTTGGTAGGCGATTCCCATGGATGGAGAGTGGAAAAGTTACGTGCTGTCAACCATAATAAATTGCCATATTGAAATTACGTTGCAGTCCGAATAATTCTTGCATTCTGTACCTTTCGTAGAAGATTTATTCAATATATGCTTGAATTAAAATTACATGCGTTTTGGTAGCAGCCAAAACAATACTGACATTTGTATGCTCACAATAAATGATACTGGTGTTATGTGCCTTCAATAGAGGACTTTCTTAAGAGGCGCAGTTGAAATATAGCAGATTTGTGAACGTTAGTAAAAAAAACGTGTTTTGATCGGCTGTACAGTGTTAGAAAAGAGAACCAACACGTAACTTGCCCTAAAATTCGGACATGTCTGTGTATTTATACGTGCAATCTATGTAAGAAATGCAATTCCAATCGCAGCTCTGTGAGTAGTCCATCCATTTGTCATGGAGAAAATAGTGAGTGTTGTTGATCATCTTCCGCCCTTCCATTTCATTCACACTCCCACTCTACTCATTTTCCTTGTTGCACTCGGCCTTCCATTTCTTGCTCTACCTCTTTTCTTCTCATCAACTAAGGAGAAGAAATGGCCTCCATCTCCACCAAGGCTGCCATTACTGGGCAACTTGCACCAGCTGAACAAGGGTGGAAATCTTCTTTCCGCCTTGACAGCGCTGGCCAAACATATGGTCCTGTCATGACAATTTGGATGGGTCCATCACCCCTTATAGTCCTCACCGGCCAAGCTCCAATCTGGGAGGCCTTGGTTAACCAGGCCGCCAATTTTTCTGGTAGGCCCCCGCTCTACTCCAGGCAATTCACTAGTGCCACTTTTAGAACTATGATTAGTTCTCCCTACAACGAGCATTGGACTAGGCTCAGAAAACTTTTGCATAACAATGTTCTCAGCCCCGCCCACGTTGCACTCCAGAGCTCTTCTCACCAGGCAAGTGTGAATAAGCTCATCAAGAAGCTAGAAAAGGAGATAAAAGAGAAGAATGGCGTGGTGAGGCCCTTTTATTCCTTGAAAATGATGGCAATGAGTTTTATTGCCCCCTTATGCTTTGGCCCCGACTTTCAAGATGAGAGTTTCTTGTCCTAGCTAGAAGAATACATAGCTGAAGATATTAGCCTGAGTAAAAGAGGAGATATGCTTCTCGATTCATTTCCTCTTGCTCGTTTCTTTGTTCCCTCATCAATCAGAACAGAAAGGGAATGGAAGTCTCTCCGAGCTGATGTTCTGCGCCTCATGTTGCCCTTTATTCGATTTGCTCGCAGTTATAGAGAACACTCGAAGCGAAGTGCTCCCAACACTTTCTTGAATTGTTTGCTGTCCATTGACGAAGGGGAGGAAGGTGAAGACAAGTCAGAGTTATCTGATGAAGAAGTAGCTTTCAACTTGTATGAGCTGTTCCTTCTTGCAGTAGACAGCACATCTACAGCCATAGAATGGGCTCTGGCTTATCTGATAACAAATCCTCACATCCAAGAGAGGGCTTATCAAGAGATAAGCCAAGCAGCCCAGGAAGGAAAAGGTGGGTTGCTCGGTTTAGAGGATTTGAGGAAGCTGCCATACATGCAAAGTGTGGTGAAGGAAACGCTGAGAAAAGAATCGATTGCACCGCTTGGGATGATTCACCAGACGGAGGAGGAATGTACGGTGATGGGCATCACCATACCTCCAAAGTCAAGCGTGCTTTTTAATCTGCACAGCGTGTCCAACGATCCGCAGGTGTGGAAAGAGCCCGATGAGTTCAGGCCTGAGAGATTTTTGGGAAAGAATGAGTTGGATAATGTGAGAATGGCTTATCTTCCATTTGGAGCAGGAAGGCGGGTGTGCGCAGGAATGGACGTGGCCAGTTTGCATGTTCCCATCACTCTCGCTAATTTACTTAAAACATTCGAGTGGAGATGTGCTAAGGAAGGCAGTCTTCCCGATCTCACTCGGGATATTCCAAGTGTGCTCATGTCCATGAAGTATCACTTGGATGCTCGAATCACGCCTCGTCCATCATAAACTAATCGTTTCTTAGTTGAAAATAAATAACTAGATGTCCTAAATAACAAACAACATAGGGGTTGTTTGAACTCTCCCGTTTGACTACGTACTCCATCTTATCTTTTATGATTTCCATGTTCAAGACAGTGCTATATAAGAAGAGTGAATAGTCTTAAAGTATTTAATTTTAAAGCATAATGTATTTAATTTTAATGTATTTATCTATCTTTTGTTAATTTATTTAATTTTAATGTATTTATCTATCTTTTGTTAATTTATTTTATTTTGATTTTCTTTTATGTCTGAATGTTATTTATATCTTTTATTTAAAAGAAAAAGTATACATGAAAGATAGGGTTTTGAAAAATAAAGACAATAAACTAACACATTTATTGTTATTTGAGTATTTATAATTGAAAATAATTCAACTAAAATATTTTCTATTGAAAAGGTTTCGATTTAAATAAAGTTTCACTATGAACCTATAGCTCAATTTAACCATTAGATCTAGAATTATGACCTCTAAAAGCGTAATATGTACAAGGTTTAGCATTATAGTGTATTAGATAGTAATAAATAATGTATTGAAGTGCATATCCTTTCTACCTATTAGTTGGTTAGACTAAAGTATCTATCCTACATACATGAGAACATAGTAGTTGTCTTTAAGAAGACTATATATTGTAATGACTTTACAAGTAGAAATGATATTGGTATATTTGTAATTAAAGTGGTATGTTATTTAGAGGTTTCCCAGGCTGAAATAGCATTGTGAAGAATATAAAAATACTTCTGTTTGTCTCCTTTCTACAATATTTTTATGTGTTCATCACAAGAAACATCTGAAAAAAATGGCTTAGTAGAAAACAATAGAGGAAGAAGTGATTCTATCTTGTAAGCTAGGGATTTCTCATCAAACAATGCATACCACCTATAAAGTACTATTATGGTTTGTGAAATAAGAAGATAATAAGCAACAAAGATACAAGGTCAACCTTTCCTTTCTAAATTGCTTTATGTTCCCAAGAATTATAGATCAGTAGGTTTCATAGTATATTATCAAGTTTATGTACTAGAAAAAAAGGAACTTACTTGCATCCTTAAATTTATCTCGCTTCCAATATCAAATGCAATATAAAAGGGATAGTCTAGTAGGGATATGTACAGTAAGTATAAAAAGTAAGTGTAGTATTGATGGGAGTGATGATGTCCTTTCCTGTGGGTTTCTAAAATATTTAATCCTGATAGAATAAGGATTTTGAGAGATAAAGAGAATTCAATTATATATTGGGATCAAGTGATGGAAGGGATGGAGAGGAATATGCTAGTGTAGATGAGCTCTCTTTTATCCTGATGATGGATCATGGAGTGTGATCTGAAATGTTGATGCAAAAACTAGCACACAATCAAAATCAAGAAATAGCAAAATTAAAAACTCTTGGAAATTGTCCTTGGATGTCTAGGGTGTAATTAGAAAATAATTTATAATTAAGATTCCCCAAGAATCTTGGCACTAGTTATCTTATGCATACTTAAACGAGGTGGAGCACAATGGTGGTGATTACAATTAACTTTGGACTCACTTATTGTATTTTCTTAATTCTAGGTATTAGGATTGAAGAGTGGAGAATCTTGTGTAATGGATGAGACCTACATGGGTTGACATGTCCATTTTGGAGGTACTTGGGAATATGAACCATTAGAATTTATTGAATCAAATATACCTTTGTAATTATATATACTATTATGGGGGCCACTTAATTGAACCCGTGTAATTTCCATGTGAAATTCATTTATTTATTTATTATTCTCAAAATATGCTTTCTAAGATGGAAGAATTCATAGCTAAAGATATTAGCCTAAGTAGAAGAGGAGATATGATTTTGGATTCATTTCCTTTGTCCCTTCATCAATCATAACAAAAAGGAAATGCAAGTCTCTCCAATATGATTTTCTACATATTATGTTTCCTTTTATTTGATTTTCTCATAGTTATAGAGAATACTTGAAATGAAGTGCTACTAGCAATTTCTTAAATTGTTTACTATCAGCTTGTATGATTTGTTCTTTCTTGAAGTAGATGGAATTTTAATCCAACCATAGAATGGGATTTGGCTTATCTAATAATCAATCCTCATATACAAGATAGGGCTTATCAAGAGCTAAGTCAAGTGGTGCAAGACATAAAAGATGAATTGTTAAGTTTAGAGGATTTGAGAAATTTGTCATACATGCAAAGTGTGGTGAACTTGAAACACTAAGAAAATAATTGATTGCACTACTTGGGATGATTCACAAAATAGAGAACGAGTGTAAGGTGAGGAAGCTCTATGAGTAGTTGGAGATGGACAAGTCTACAACAACAAACCTATGATGGAAGATATGGATGGATTATTAGTTACAAGGAACAATGGGAGAGGATCTATTCATCCACTAGAAGAAGTGGAATATGGTTTGTGGAAAATTGCCCAACTATTGCCTAGAATATGTCATTCTTATTCTAATTTTGTCCATCCTTTGAGTATATGAAAGATCATAAAACTTCATACCTAGATAACCTCACTTATTCTACACAATGACCAAATAGAATGCTCTTGAAAAACTTTAACAACCATCCTAAAAATATTGGAGACTTAAAACAAACTCCCTAGCAACTCAATTAGATGTACAACTACAAAGATTATGTACCTATTATAACCAAAATGTGTTAACCAATTTTCTAATATATTTTAAAACAAACTTAAGCTAATTAAATTCCTTCAAAATCTCCACCAACTAAAATCATACATCAAATCACCTATGCCAAAATATGTGTTCTAGATATCCCAAAACATTGTAAAGATATTCAAACCATCACTTGAGAATGCTAATTGTCAAATCACTTAGGTTTATGAATAATTAGCAACCCATCTAGAAAAATCATCATTAGGAATCTATTAAAAGTTGATAATTTTCTCTAACTTTTGGTAATGAGTAGAGAACCAAGCATCTAGAAGTACATTAGCTTCCTTTATGTGACTATTTGATCCAAAATCTAATTTCAATAACTTATCCAATTTTGACATGCATAAAATTGGGTCAACCTTATCCCCTTGAATTATTATAGTGAAAATTGTAGGGGTTAATAATTATTAGGAATCTTCAACTATGTAATATATTATTTATTTATTTCAATATCTTTATATATGTAGCTCAAATCATTATATAGTTATTTCTTGTGAATATGAAACACTCTTAACAGACCATTCAACTAAAAATGCTAATACTTATTATTTCACCCTTGAAAGATTTAGATTTGTCTACTACAACCATCTTGTGAAGGGGAGTTCCATTTTTCTAGAGTTGATCTCTTTTAATTTTACTCTCTACAACTAAATTTATATATATACCAAATTTTTGAAATAATATTATTACTGAAACTTCTTTAAGTGAGATATATGCTTCATTTAATTGAATTAAACACCCATTTCAATCTCCAAAAAAACCCATCTAATGGATTCTCTATTCATAGGGCACTATGATAGTGCTATTAAAATAATAAATAAATTTAGTTTTCTTAAATTAAAATGTATTTCTTTTAAATTGACGTGTGTATTTTTTATCAACACTTTCTTCAATTTGCTCATAATTATAGAGAATACTTGTAGTGAAGTTCTTACAACACTTTCTTAAATAGGCTTAATCTAATATTATGATTTCACATCTTTAATGTATATTAATTAGTCCAAATTAATTAATTAATTAGTTAGAGGATTTAGGGATAGGGTTAAACTTAATTAAATAAATATAAAATTTATTTAATTAAAAGTGACGGATAAAGGTAATGGATAAACTAAAATTAAATATTAGGATAAGAGAAAAGGTTAAAGCAATTAAATTAGTAATAAATATTTATTTAATTAAATATTAAGACAGGTAAATTCAAGTGTGGTTAGGTTAAGATCACATTTCAGATGTCTACACCAACATTTACAAGTATAATATTTAACATGTCATTCACTTATTGATGAGCACATCTACCAATTCTAAATATAAATTATGATCAACTTAAATAAAGAATATCAAATTATAAATTTATATATTATATTAAATATTTAATGTCCATATATTTATTATTTAATTATGTATCTATTTTGTTAAATGCATACTATTAATTTGTATATCACTAACCCCCTTTCTAATTAATTCTTCTAACTTTGTATAAATTAATTTAAAATCATATCATAAGAAAATATTATATGGGGTGGGGGCCCTAGTTCAATTAGCTAAAGCATCCTTTGCAATCATGAAGTCAGAAGATCTAGTCTCCTCACCAACTAATACATCATAAAAAAAGATAAATACTGTATTCTATACAATTTTAAAATATAATCTAACAATTAGAAACACAAGATCCCTAAATGCATATGGAAAATAATGCAGCGGAATTAAATAATTGAAAGGGTTTGTCTTATCCAAGGGGATGCACATGCTTTGACGAATACTATCCGATGCACATGATCCCTAAATGCATATGGAAAATAATGCAGCGGAATTAAATAATTGAAAGGGTTTGTCTTATCCAAGGGGATCCACATGCTTTGACGAATACTATCCGATGCACATGTTTTGACGGACATGCGTCTTAGTATTTGGAAATTTGCACGAGTTTGGTAGACGATTAATCCATGGATGTGCACTGGAGGGAGACTCGGATGAATTACATAGCAGTCAAAATAATTCTGGCATTGTGTACCTACAATACAAAATTTATTTAACATATGCTTGAGTCAAAATACTGCTGACATTGTATGCCTAAGATCAAGCATACT
>VDFB02378820.1:0-20378 GCA_007258455.2 Sequoia sempervirens
TCAAATCCATTGAGACAAAACCATTAGGTTCATTTTCTTTCATTTTGTATGGTGTCTTGCACATTGAAGATATTAGGGCATATGTTCATGCGAATTTTGAGGAATTAGGAAGCTCTTAGTTGTTAAATTTGTACACAAGTCACATTGTGGGAGAAGATCTCTGTGTAAGGCCCAAATTGAAGACTTTGGAGGAGAGGAAGTTCACACAAATTGTGAAGTTTCTCGTGTTCGACAAAAATGAATGGTTCTAATACGTACTGAGTCGAGTGCATGCCAAGTTCATGTGGTTAAATCAACCCTTCAAGATCACAAGAGAAGCTATAAGCATTGTTACAGGTCTAAATTCATCTGGTGGGTTGTCGACATTGAAAGTTGTGAAGGATCAAACAGTCACAAAGGCAACCAGTTCCTTTTCGACAAAAGAGCCATGACAATTAATGACATCATTGAATTGGATGTGATTTGCTTCTATGGTTATTGGATATAAAATCTATCACTCCAACCGAGATAACTCTATATCTAGTACTGTAATCTATGCAGCTTATCAAATGGTGAAGGAAAATGTAGAATATGACTAATGTGAGTTACTCTGGAGCTAACTAATTGAAAATCTTGGCAAAATCAAGAAGGACAAGAAGAAATCTTTCAAGTATGGCAATCTACTATTATGTCTATTCTTCTACTTCATGAATGAAGTTCTGGAAGTTGGTAAAGTGCAATGGCAAAGTGATGGACCTGTAGCTATTCAAATCAGAGACATCTTGTTCAAAATTGGAGACAACAAAGCAAGGAAAACTACTATCTGGGGTTACTTCAAAAGCTTCTAGAATGAAATGCAAGCTAGGGAAAGGATTCCTACATCTATTGTGGAAAAATATAAGGACACTATGTGCTTTATGGTTGACATTGATCAGTGTTTGATGGAGGCAATAGAACCTAGAACAGTATGGATAATGCTTATGGGATATGAGGTTGAAGAACACATTTTGGAGTTGTATGCCCAACACTTGTTGAGTAAACCTTGAGATCCAATAGAAGAAAGGTTTGGTACCTTTGAAGAGAAGAAAATGCAAATGCATGAACAACTAAAGAAGCCTATGATAGTTTGGAAGGTAAGAAAGGAAGTTGAAGATTTTGCAAAAAAGCATCAACATATCAGTTGAAGCAGTGAGGGAAGCTACGAAGAAAAGAGATCAAGTTGAAGAAGGAGAGCCTGCTAGAACGGAGTCAACTAGTCCAGTAGCATCCTTTGTTAGATCTAGATCTACAAGGAGCTCTACACTCTCATCTAGTCCTGCAAAGAAATCAAGCCCAGTAAAAGCTCAAGTCAAGACATCTGGGAGAGAAGGAAAGAGGAAGAAGGATAAAAGCATAAGAGTCTATGTTGTTGTTGAAGATGGTGAAGAAACTGAATCAGATGAAGAAGTAAGAGAAATCAAGCATAAGGGAACAAAGGAATCAAAAGTCTCTAAGGACAAGCCCTCTGGTGAAGAGAAAGGAAAGAAAAAGGTGAAAACTGATAGATTAGGTATGATTGTAGAGGAAGTGGAAAAAGCTTTAATTAAGGATGGTAATCTCAAACCACTTTCTGAATGGTATGACACTTTTGATAGTGTCGGTCAGAGAACTTTTGAAGAAGCCACAATAAAATATTTGAATATTTTCAATATAACTCATAGAAATAATGTCATAACTACCTAAAGGGCTATATGAAGTCTTAGAAATGAGGAGAGTAAATGCAAGAACTAAAGAAGAACAAATGAGAGAATGCATACTTGTTGATCTATGTCCAGTAATGTCAGTAGAAGAAATGAAGAAAATCCTCAATGATGCCAAAAAGGATTTTAAGAGAAAAACAAGGGTGAATAAGCTTATGATCGGGCAGACTGAGGAAGTAGCAAAAGACACTAAGAAAATTCTTAAGGAAATTTTTTTGAAGAACAGATATAACTTTGTTTCTGAAGAAGCTCATGATGAAGATGTTCCATCTAGTCTAGAAATTGAAGAAGTGAAAGAAGACACAATTGAGGATACTCAGAATCCTATAGATATGCAAGATATTGAAATTCCTATGGAGACTGAAGCTCCTAAAGATATGTTAGTTGGAGAAAAAGAGATTCCTAAAGCCAAGCAAGAATCTATGATTGAAGAAAAGAAGGTTGAGGAAAAGGAGGTTGCTATGGAAGCAAGATACACTGCAAAGGCAGTAAAGGAGTTTTTAAGAGAACAACAGGAAGAGTTTTACCCTAAATTAGTTGAAGGTCCTATCAACTTGGCCACTCTATCTCCTATTCAAAAGTTGAAGGTAGCATCATTTGCTCAGGCCAAGGCAAGGGAGGAGATATTGAAATCTCACATTGAGGATAGTGAGCTGCTAAGTCTTGCATCTGGTATTTTGGAGAAGATCATGCCCACACATGTAAAGACTCATCTAATTCTCCCTCTATTCAGTTGAAGAAACTTATCAACTTTGTAAGTATTCACTTTGAGTTTCTTGAAAAGTTAGTTGAGGATAAGGTTCATAAAGAATTTGATGCAAACAGGTTCAGTAGATTGAAGAGTATGATTGCTAATGATAAATCCTTATTAGCTACCTCTGTAAAGAACATTCAAGGTGCATTATCTGAGGGTGGAAATATCTACAAGTCATGCTTATCCTTGTCAAAATTCACTGAGGTCATTAAAAAGAAAATTAAGGAATATGAGAAACAGTTAGCAAATATTTCTCAAGCCTTTGATTCTCTAACCGTTTCTGTGAGTAAGAAAGAAGGTCAAGTCATATCCCTGCTTGAAAAAATTAAAAGTTTGAAGCATGAAAAAGATAAAATTGTTGAAAGGGTATGTGAGCTCAGAGGACTAATCGCTCCTAAAATGGAGACAATGCTTAGTGTATTGAAGGAAGCACATGATGTTATAGCTGTCAGCGATCCGAAAAATCTTGAGTCAACAGAGATGCAATCATACATGTTCTGTGGTCACATGACTATTTTGGAGAGTCTCAAAAATGGTTGGGACACTAGTTTAAGCCTACTGAAGAAATTTTTTGTAGACATATTCAAGTCCATGTAAGTTAGAAAAGCACATATGCATTTTGTTCATAGAAATTTTGTATGATTTTTGGTATGCGGATTCTTGTCTTTGTCATTAATGTCAAAGGGGGAGTGTAGGACAATGAAAAATGTCATATTCATCTCAGGGGGAGTTGTGTTTTGAAGTTTTGAAGATTGCAGTGTATTCATGTTGGTACTGATTCTGACACAGTGATTTTTCACTAAGTGTTGCCATCAATGCCAAAGGGGGAGATTGTTGGCAAGAGAAACTGCACAAGTCATCTGGTGTTGTCATTTATGGCAATCCTAGTTAGTAATCCTATCCACACTTTAGTATTTTCTCGTACCGAAAAACAGATTGAAGATATGTGTTAACTGTCAAAGCTAAAACAGGGCATCCGACAGAGCTATGTACATTGATTCATATGTAATTTCCTATTATCATTTTGTGTTGTGGATCTCAAGGAAGGTATTTTGATCTATTAACTATCTTATCCTTGAATCATAGAGCCTCGTATTGATTGGTGTGAAAGTTAGAAGATCTGGTTTATTGATTTTCAATCTAACAGTGCAAAAATATCGACTTGATGAGTGTAGCGTGTTGTGGATCTTTGAGGAATAATTGTTTGAAGTGTTTCATGTTCAATCATGTTGTTTTGGGTCCTCACTATGTTTTGGTCGACATTGGTTGGTGCACATTGATAATTTTTTATGGATTGAGCCGACAGTTTGTGCACATTTTTATATTTTGTTAAAGTCGACATGTAGTTGATGAAATCTCTAGTCGCGGATATATATATAATCGATTATTCATATCATTTTGTTGTGTTTTGTGATATGATGCAAAATTCAAAAGGAATATAGATCAATTGTGTGCAATTTCACTTGCACAGAACAAAGATTGATGATCTGAATTAAAGCATACATAGTTTCAAG
The DNA here is from genome assembly GCA_007258455.2 of Sequoia sempervirens. Classification (NCBI taxonomy): domain Eukaryota; kingdom Viridiplantae; phylum Streptophyta; class Pinopsida; order Cupressales; family Cupressaceae; genus Sequoia; species Sequoia sempervirens. The sequence goes on from VDFB02378820.1 coordinate 3,987, forward strand.
AGCATAATCAAACAGAGTGTGAAGAATGTTGTAAATGTGCTTAATCAGAACTATAATCAGGCATTAGCAGATGTTATCTCATAATTCATCCACTCCAATTGTCTGTATATGATTGTAAGACAGTGAGTCTTCTTTTGGGCAGTAAGCCTTGTTGTATTTGAGTTGTGAGCTCTAGGCAGTGTGCCTGAATGCATGTGCATTCCCCATTTGTAAACACTTATTTTGAGTATACTCATATTATGGATTAGCCTCCACCGTGGTTTTTCCCCTAACAAGGTTTCCACATAAAAAAAATCCTTGTGTTATGGTGTTGTCGTTGATTGTTTTGTGTTCTTGCATCTTTCTTTTGGTTCAATGTTATAAGTGGTTTAAGGATCAAGTTAATAAAGTAAAATTATGCAGAACACTGATTCACCCCCCTTCTCAGTGTTCATTGTTTCAAACATAACTTACCTCCATAATTGAGATCCAATCTCCTAGGGTCTTAGGTCTATTTTTGGGTGAGAGGAGAGATGATAAATTTGATGTGTGTTTTAACAAGCCTATTTAACATATAACCTTAGACTTGAAAATGTAATTTCTCGCACAGAAAAAAATAGAAAGTAACAAAACAAAGGAAGATTTGAGAATGAGAAACAAAGATGGACTTGTGACTAAAATCTAAGGTTGAATTACAAGGATAGGGGTGTTGGGTACCCTAGACTAGGATGCTTCTTTTTCAGATCTAAAAACTCTGAGATGTAAGTTATAGCCTGCTTTATGTTTTTTGTGACTATCTTCGTTGAAACTTCAAGATTCAACCTACACACATGAAAAGAGGGGGAAAGATTGTGTTATATTGGGGATTTCCTAATTCACACCATGTTTTGGTATTTCTACCTCCATGTACAATGATTGATGATGATCAAGAGGGCATACCCTAGGTCAGTAAAAGGCTAAAACAATAATTGACTGAAATGATAAATGATAAATGATAAATGACAATGTTACCTTGATGTGAAATCTTTGATGAAGTGATGCAACACCACAAGTTGCCACAAATTTTTATTGATTTATGTCTTGATTGCTTGAATAGACTTGCAAAAGGCTTGTTCTAAAATATAATAGATTGTTGTAACTAGCATGTAGAGGATAACTCAATACATCTTCATAATTTGGCATGATTGATCATAATGGCTTCTTGCACATAATTGTTTCCTTCTTCTTAATGACTTTCAAGCTTGAACTTGATTGACAAAAATGTTGTAATAATGTTGCTAAATATGCCCTTGAATTGCCTTGACTAATTTTAGGATCTTCAAATTTCTCTCCAAAATTGCTAGGATTGAAATGATGAAAATGACTTGTATTTATATGTAATTATTTAATTTCTTGCTAATCAATTATTGATAGCCAACAAACAAAATTTTATTTTTGAATATTAAAATACTTATATCGACATATTCAAAATTGGGCCAAAATAGGTTGGATAGGGGCACTGGGCACCCTAGTCTAGACCCATCCTTTTCGAGGCCTTAATCATTGGTATTAAATATTAAATTCTTATTTTTAATCCCATATTTTAATTTCCCAAAGGTATTTATTAAATAGGAAGATTAAATGCATAATTAGGTCCAAGCACATAAGGGGGAGCCAAATCTAATGTGAAATTTTGTTAAGGGTGACAATTTTCAATGCTACGGATAGGTTTGGGCCCTAGGGCGCCCAACGCCCTTGTCCAACCTATTTTGGATAAATTTGAAATATGTTGGTGTTAGAATTTTAATATTTGAAAATCAAAAATAATTTGTCAGCTATTGATATTTATTTTTTGGAAAATTAAAGAATTGCATATAAATACAAGTCATTTTCACCATTTTAATTCTAGCAATTTTGAAGAGCAAATCGTAAGGAAATTAATTGAGCAATTAAGTATTCAAGAGTAAAATTAAAAAATTTATAACAACATTATTTCAATCAAGCGTCATATTAGCAACACATCATGTTTTCATATGAGTTTGTTCATGCTTTATATTTATTTGTTTTGTGAGTACTAACAATTGCATGTCTTCAAATCAAGCATCAATTTCTCCTTGAAGGTGATGAGTATATTGACTTTAATCCAACAAGGAATGAAAATCTAAGTGGTGATTTGTAGCAATTGCCAACTTATCACTTGTTTATCATTTAGCCTATATCTGATCGAGGGTAAACTCTCTTTTACATCATCATAGTTGTTGTGGAGGTAGAAATACCAATATGGTGTTTTGTTTAGGCAAGCCCTATACAACACAACCCTTTCCCCTCTTTCATGTGTGCATGTTATAGATCTTAAGTGAATTGAAGAAGGATTGAAGACCTAATTTCTCACTCAAGCATTCAAGTCCTACAATTCAACAAATAAAAAAAAGTGGATTTTATTAGCGATAAAGGAAGTTCCAACAGTGAACACAGAGAAGAAGAGCTTATAGATAGGTAGTAATATGAGACCGAAATTTGATTTTGAGTAGCTACTTCCTAGTCTAGGGCACCCAATGCCCCTGTCTAGCTAGATCAAGTCTAAATTTATGTCATGTTCTTTTGTGTCTACCCTTTGCTATTATGAACTCTATTTTTGTTTATTAGTTCTATTTTTTCTAAAAAATCATCTCAGTTTGTTACATTTTCATAGTTAACCTAGGTACATCATTCCAATATTAAATTAAGTCAATTAATAACTAATTAATCACACTCACACATCACATATCATAAAAGGGACTAAAACCCTAATCCACCATTTTGGCTCTTCCATTGAAGTTAGTAGCCAAGCGAGTGTTTGAGATCAATTTTAGTCCCATATTTCCCATTGTGATATTGGAACTAGTGTGATTTAGGCCCTAGATCCCTTTTTCCAATATCATATTTGATAAAATCCATATATGCATGAACCCTTAGGAAGACTGAGTACCATATCCTATGTACTCAACTATTGAAGATGCCTATAATTGAGATGTACAAACCTCTCATGCCAAATTCTACTTAAATAATTTTCATGGACAATGTGTGATGAACCATGAGATGAATAAAATCCATGAAAATTATATAATCTAGACCCATGATCAACTTGACTTGAAGGAAAAAAAATCTCTAGATGTTGTAGCTATCCATTAACTACATCATGTGGATAAAACTTAATTATCTTCCCATCCCTAGTATGACATATCTAGTGTATATGGAGAAGATTGGTAGAAATCTTAGGAATAAAGAGAACATCCTCAATGCAACCATCTATCAACTATATAGTACCTATCTCAACACTAGAATTTGTATAGAATTACCCATTGTAATATGAGAAGTAGTGTTGCTAGAAAGAGTCTCAAGAAGATCATGTGAATGAGATGCGATCAAAGCTCTTGAGTCAAATATTCTAATTTTTATGGATAAATCCAAATATTTATTTGTAAGTGTGAAGTAGGAAAAGTGATCCTAGATCTAACTAGGATTAGCTTTTTTTCACTTAACATCACATTTGAACATAAACCAACTAGGGTTGATGATTAGACTGTTGCCATAAGGGAGAGCCAATCTCCTAGGGTTTATGTCCTTTTTGAGTTATGAGGATGATAAATTTGATGTGTGTTTTAATAATCTTATTTGACATATAACCCTAGATATGAAAATTTAATTTATCACACAAACAAAAATTGAAAATCACATAACAACTTCAAATCTGAGAATGAGATACAAAGGGGAACCTGTGACTGAAATTTGAGGTTGAATTGTGGGGACGGGGGTGTTGGGAACCCTATATTGGGATACTTCTTTTTCAAGTATGAAAACCCTAAGATTTATGTTGTAGTCTTCTTTATGTTTTTTGTGACTATCTTCTATTGAAACTTCTAGATCTGACCTACGCACATGAATAGAAGGGGAAAGGTTGTGTTGTATAAGGGCTTGCCTAAGTCAAACCTTATTTTGGTATTTCTACCTCCTTGCACAACAAATGATGATGATCAAGAGGGCATGCCCTAGGTTGGGCAAAGGCCAAAATAATAATTGACTAAAATGATAAATGATAAATGATAATGTTACCTTGACGTGAAATTCTTGATGAAGTGATACCACACCACGAAATTCCACAAATGCTGATTAATGGATGGATGATTTCTTGATAGACCAACCAAAGGTTAGTTCACATAACATAATAGATTGTTGTAGTTATCATGTAGAGGATAACTCAATACATCATAATTTGGAATGATTGATCATAATGGCTTATTGCACATAATTGCTTCATTCTTATTGATGAATTGAAAGAATAATCTTGATTGATGAAAACATTATATTAATACTACTAATTTTCCCTTGAATTGCCTTGACTGATTTTAGAATGTTCGATTTGCTCAATAAAAATGTTAGGATTTCAAATGGTGAAAAAGACTTGTATTTATATGCATTTATTCTCATTTCTCAAAAATCAAATATCAATAATCGACAAATGGTTTTAAATTTCAAAATAATAAAATACTGAAACCAACATATATAAATTTTAGCCAAAAAGGGTTGGACGAGGGCATTGGGTGCCCTAGTCCAGACCCATCCTTGTTAGGCCTTAAATATTGATATTAAATATTGAATGTCTATTTTCAATCCTGTCTTTTAATTTTTTGAAGATATTTATAAAACAAGTAGATTAAATGTGTAATTAGGTCCAAGCATATAGGGGGGAGCTAAACCTAGCATGAAATTGTCAAGGGTGACAATTTTTTATGCTACAATAAGTGCTTGACCCTTGGTATGTTTGGGAATGCTAATGTTGTGTTTCTTCATAGCCTCTTCCAAGGCTGCAATCATTTGATGACATGATTCTATAATCCATTAAAAATACATGGTCCTCTACTTTTTTTCTTTGTCATGAAAGTATTCTTACATGACATAAAATATAATTTGGCTTGTGTATCAATTTTGTTCTTCTTCTTAGGTGATTATCATTTCTTGAGTTGATCATACCTTAGTTTATTTAGAAGTTGTAAGGGGAAATTATGGAATTGATTATAAACAATAAACCCACAATACTAATAAAATGTGATTGCAAACGAGTTAATGAATTCAAACAAAAGTTAATCAAAATAATGACACAAATTAAATCTAAAAATGAGAACAACCTTACCATCCCATTTCAGAGTAACCTGCATTGTTTGATATGTCAGATTGCTTCAACACAAGAGCCTCCATGATAGTTGCAAAATCTTCAATACATGATGACCTAGATACTATGATAAATTCTCATTTGCTCAAAAATAAATAAAAAATATGGCTTCACTATGAAAATTATAAGTTATGAATAAGAAGGATGAAGGGTTATTTTATAGATTTTATGTAATTAGATCAACAATCTAGAATAAGAGGTGTTGATTTGAGATCAAAGGTTGAGAATAAAGAATTGATTGCCCAATTAACTGATTACAACTAGTTGCAGGATTCTAGTTAATTGGTTGCATGAGATATTGATTGAAGTGTTAAGAGAAGTGATTACTCAAAAGAGTGGTCAATCAATATCAGTTGACTGAGAGAGAGTGTCAGTTAAAATTTAAGGGAATAATGCATGATATAATTAATTAAATAATTATTTAATTATTGGATGAACGTGCAAATAAGATTGAGATAGAAGATGAGTTTTATTTTTTGCATGATTGAGGTAATTAATTAATTGATAAACATGCAAAGATAAGATTGATTAATAAATAAAATATTTATTTATTAATAGATGATGTTTGAGATAAAAGAGGAGAATTAAATAATTAAAGTAATTATTTAATCTAGAGGAAGTGTGGGTTAGCTTTTTGCATGAGGGGATAATAATTAGTTAAAATAATTAATTATTAGTGCATGTGCAAATGAGGATAAATAAATAAAATAATAAATTTTATTTATTTAGAAGATGGCTAAAATTAGCGAAGTTAAATAATTAAAATAATCATTTAATTTAGAGATGTGTGCATGACTAATTAAATAATTAAAGAAAATTATTTAACTATAGAAGAAAAAACTAATGAATAATTAGATAATTAAACAATCATTTAATTATAGTGGAAGAGGAAGATGAATAATTAAATAAATATAAATATTTAATTGTAGTTGAAAAGTCATAATGAATAATTAAATAAATAATGATTTATTTGATTAATTAGAAGAAATATGGAATAAAAGAATAACTAAATAATTTAAAATTATTTATGTGGAAGATAACTCAAACCAAGTGTGAGTTAACTAGTTGCATGAGAAGGGAAGTGGCTGAAAGTGTTAAAGATAAATTTAGATTTGCATGGAGATGTGGTATTCTTTGAGAGAGCCCTTTGGTGAAATGGGCAGTGACTAACATGGGCAGCAGCAAGGTTCAAACCTCAGGGTCACTCTCTCTCTTGTGTCAACAATTGAGATTCAGGGGGAGATCATGTGGTGAAATGGGTTGGGGCACCACTAGCCAGCAGAGTTCAACCTCATGGGGTCCTCTCCCTATCGTGTAAATAGTGAGATTACTTACCCTCAATTTTACATCATATCAACTAAAAAATGGCATGGACAAGCAACAAGGAGCAAAAATTTACAGTCGGTCAGCGTAGGCGCTAGGGCAATTCAGATCTGGTGGAAGGAGTCGAGCCATTTGGAAAGATGGGCAATGTAGCAGAATCGTAGAAGTCAAAACATATTCCATAGTGGGTTTTTGAAAATGAAGGTTGGGTCGAAAAATGCCTTCCTTAATATAAGCAGAGTCAGTGTCGAAGCAAGCAGGATCAACCACCAAAACAAAATCAAATCCCTCCAAGCCAATTTAGACTTAGCGGAAGAGCTTCAAACTATAGGAGTAGGCATGGGTGGTTTCGGGAAGAGGACACAAATGGAAAACAACCAGCCACCAAATGGAAATTGAATGGAGGTCATCTTCAAAACCGCACCAACAAAGTATGGCAAAAGAAAAACTCAATCAATCCTAAGCAGACCACCTTCGCCAAGATGTCTCAACCTTTGGGTGAGGAGTTTGAATTTGGAAAAAGAATGAACAAGAGGGATCGTGATCTTCTGCGCAGGAAACTAAATCGCAAAGACTATCAATCTCGAACATTCCAAGACACGAAAATGTGGCCTAGAGGTCACAAGCTATTCCAAATGCCAGTGAGGGGCTGGCAGAAAAAGGGAGTAGTGAGGCTTCGGACCATGCCATGGGCCGTCCAGCAGTTCGAAGATAGAAGAAAGATCAAGCCCTGGTGGATGAACAAATACCCAGATTGGGTAAGTGTTACTCCTCTCCCGAATTCCTTCTTTTTGATAGAATGTATAGACTTAAACTTGAAATTGGAAATCCTAGAAGGGGACCCTTTGTTTATGTATGGACATTGGTTTTACTACACAAACTGGCAAGCCAACTTTGATCCATGGAATCACCAAGTGACCCAAATTCTGACCTGGATTAAGTTAGTTGACCTACCAACAGAATTTTGGAACCTTGAAGCTATGATAAAATTAGGTGATGCCCTAGAAGTCTATATTGGGGTAGATGAAGACTTCATTAATGGAATAGGTGGATTGGAACCTTGCTTTCTAATCGAAATAGATGTGGGAGTGGGGATATATAAAACACTTGAGATACTAACAAAATTTGGAAGTTGGCAGCAAGAAATTGAAGTCTGGGAGGGTTCAAGGTCAAAAAATTGCTTCTTTAGGAAGACACTACAAGAAAGCACCTCAAATAAGCCAATAATAGGCAATGCCTTTAATACCACACAAAAAGATTATGCGAATATCCACCCATTGCATTCTAATGTGGAGGATAGGTTTGTTCTGGGATCAGTCATGCCAAATAGAGGTGAAAAAGATGTCCCTTCGGTGGATTGACTAAGTCTCCCAGACATGGAGGTCGAAAACCCTCAGAAAGAAAATATCTAGGATGAACAAGCCCTCATTGTGTTGATGGACGACACCCATATCCTTCAGAAAGCGATCCAACACGAGTTGAAGGAATTATTTGTTAGTAGTGTTGAAAGTGGGAGTTCCCTTCCCCCATTGGTTCCTTCAATTCAAACGACCTCACAAATTGTGCTAGCAAGTTTTGTTATTCCTCAGACAGAAGAAGTAGTCAGGAGCCAACAATCTGATGAAGAGGATGAGGATCAATTATTAGATGAGGTAGGCAAGCTATGGGAAGAAGCGGAAGAAGGAGAATTACTAGAACTGTGATAGTTGCAACAGTCAGAATCAAAATTGAAATATCCTAACATCAAGCTCAAATCAAGCAGGGGAAGGAAATCAAACAAGGAAAATTTAGTGTTGGCTGGCAATGCCTTTGGGAAAAATAAACTGATACTAGGGAAGGAGGGCATCCTTCCCTCAGCAGAATGAGGATCATTACCTGAAATGTCAGGGGCATTAACACCCCTAATAAATGGCACATGGTCAAGTGCCAAATTGACCAATCAAATGCAGATGTGGTGCTATTGCAAGAAACAAAGTGGAGCAAGGAAGAAGGTAGGAGGAGGTTGGACAAATGGAAACAATGGAATGGTCAACTTCTGGAGGCCTCAGGGGCTTTTGGGGGTCTAGGGGTTATATGGAATTCCTTCACAATGATAGGAGTAGTAGAGGAAAAAGCTAAGAATTGGAAAACAATTAGACTCAAAGACATCAGAAGAAACCTATCTTTCTTCTGCATTAATGTCTATGGCCTAGTCTCCACTGAAGGAAAGAAGAGACTTTGGGACAACATTTCTAGAATAGTAGAAGGCAAAAGATCACAGATAGGGATCATAGCAGGGGATTTCAATGCCACGCTAAACAACACAGAGAAACAGGGGGGTCAGGAAGAACTACGATTGTCCAAAGAGACTTTCAAGAGTTCTTGGACAATAACACCCTCTTGGATATACAAGAAAGAAATGGATTATGTACCTAGTCCAATAGGAGGAAAGGTTTCACTAATATCACAGAAAGACTTGACAGATTTTTGTTGTGGGGGGACTGGGGGGAGCTAGAGGGATCACATGAGGCACTAATCCTTCCCTTCATTGGTTCGGACCATTTCCCAGTCCAACTTTCCTTTGGCCCTGTGGAAGCTTCAAAGGGAAGCCCATTCAAATTTGAATATATGTGGCTAAGAGATAACAATCTTCTAGATCTAGTTAAGACTTGGTGGAATGAAGTAAATCTCAATGGGGTAACAGATCTTCTCAAAATAAGCAAAAAACCAAGTTATATAAAAGTGAAGTTGAAAGAGTGGAACAAAAGCCACTTCAAAAACATCTTCCAGGAGAAACCTAGAATAGAACAAGATATCCGATCTCTCAATGAGCATGTGATTGACAAAGGCATGGATGTTGTAGATTTCGAGAATGAAAAAAATCTAAAAGGAGAACTGGCTGAAATTTTAAAGAGGGAAGAATGTTATTCGCGCCAAAAATCAAGGGAAGTGTGGCTCAATGAAGGGGAGAGAAACACAAAAAAAATTCACAAATCAAAAATGGCAAATAACAACAGAAAGAGGATTCTAGAAATCAAAAAAGCCAATGCTGATACAACTCAATCAACTACGGAAGTAAACAAGGAGGCAGTTTGTTTCTTTGAACCCCTACTGAACAAAGAGACTTTGGTCAATAGGAGTGACAGGGATTACCTACTAGCTACAATCCCACCCATCATTACAGAATCCCAAAACAAAGCTCTCTATCAAAAAATTCCCCTAGCAGAGGTCAAAGAAGCAGTTTTTCAAATGAACCCAAATAAGGCTCCAAGTCCAGATGGTTTCCCTGTGAGTTTCTTACAACACTTATGGGATATAGTTGGTGAAGATCTTGGAGCAGCTATGGAAGAATCCAGAAGGAAGATGACGATGCTAGGGGCTATAAATCATACCTTCCTGGCATTAATCCCTAAAAAGAAATCCCCTCAATCAATGGGTGCTTTTCGGCCTATTGCCCTATGTAATACGGTGTACAAAGTAGTAACAAAGATAATTGCTAATAGACTCAAGAGGGTGCTTAAGGAAGTTATCTCTGAGGAACAAAGTGGCTTTGCTCCTGGAAGATCCATAGTGGAATGAATCATTATAGCACACGAAAAAATACACACAGCCAGGAAAAACAAGGAGCATGCATGCTCCTAAAACTAGACATTCTCAAGGCATACGATATGGTAGACAGGAGCTTTCTTTTGGAAGTATTAGGCAGATTTGGGATTAGCCCAAAATGGATAAATTGGGCCAGTAGTTGCATCTCCACCCCAAAGTTCTCAGTTCTGGTCAATGACACATCAAATGGCTTCTTCTCCTCATCCAAGGGTCTTAGGCAGGGAGATCCATTATCCCCGTTTATGTTCATAATCATGGCAGAAGTATTGGGGAGGGGGATCCAAAGGTTAATAGAGGAGGGTAAATGGAAAGGAATACATGTAGTAAATGGAATGGAACCTTCAACCCACTTACATTTTGTAGATGACACAGTCCTAATGGGTGAAGCAAGCAGGAGGGAAGCAAGATTGATCAAAAATTTCCTTGATTCCTATTGCAAAGCATAAGAGAAAAGCATCAACTGGGACAAATCAGAGATTTTCTTCCTAAATACTCAACCAAGTCTTCAAAAGGATATTGCAAGGATCCTAAACCTGAAAATTTCCTCCCTACCAGGACACTATTTGGGGATTCCATTGTTCGCAGGCATCAACAAAAACTGTTATTGGGATAATCTAATTAGTAGTTGCAAGAACAAGTTGAGCACTTGGAAAGGTAAATGGCTCTCATCAGCAAGTAGACTCTTGCTAGTTAAATCGGTTATGTCAGCAATTCCAGTCTATTCGATGTCATGTCTCAAGCTTCCTAAAGCTACTAAAGATGCTCTCACACAAATCTTTAGGAGATTCTTTTGGAGTGGTGTGGGGGAGCAAAATAAACTCCCTCTGCTAGCTTGGGATAAGATTTGTCTCCCCAATAAAGCTTGTGGAGTTGGTCTACGTCAACTACCCTTTATGAATCAGGCCATGGGTGCCAAACTAGTTTGGGACATCCATACTAAAGGAAATCAGAAATGGGTTAGAGTTTTGACAAGGAAGTATCTTGACTCAGAGGATCCAAACAGAATCCTCACAGTATTGAATCCCCCGAGAGGCTCTGCTATATGGAATTTCATTCTAGAATGTAGGGACATTATATATGGTCATGTCACTTGGGAAATCCAGGATGGTCTGAGTGCCTCCTTTTGGCATGATTCTTGGGTTGGGAAAGCTCCAATTTGCAACACCCAGGGACTGGAGGAGATAAAAGAGGAAACAACCAGATTATGGGATAACAAGGTGGCCAATTATGGTATGAAAACCAATAACCTTGGAAGTGTAAGCTAGGTTTGGCATGATCTTCAGAACCTCAATGCCTCTCAATCTCAGAAGGAAACATTGTCCAAAATCCTCAAAGACCATTTTTTTGTCCCATCTAATGAGAAAGACTAGATCAGGTGGTGTGGATCGTCTGATGGAACCTATAAAGTGAAGTTAGGATACAAGGCCAAGGAATTAGCAGTAGCATGACAGGATTGGCCAAGCAAACTATTTTGGGGAAACAACTATCTGCCTAAGGCAGGAGTTTTTGCATGGCTGGCAGTTCAAAAATGGATTCTCACAGAGGACAGATTAGCCAAATTTGGGATACAAGGCCCAAGGTGATGTTGTCTCTGCAAAAATCACTTCCGCAGACCACTTGTTGCTATCCTGTCCATATGCATTAGAATGTTGGAATCATATAAGAAACAAGCTTAAATTTTAGAGCCCAATTCTGTTTGATCTTGCAACTTGGTTCAAAATGTGGCCTCAAAAGAGTAGCAAAGCAGTGTTCAATAGCATCTGGAAAATACCCCCATCACTAGCAATTTGGGAGCTATGGAAGGAAAGGAACCAAAGAATTTTTCAAGGTCAGGAATTGAACAAGGACAGATTATGGGACAAGATTGAAAGAGCAATACTAGAATTGGTTAATGAGGCTGCAAGGCACAAGGAAACCAAACACAAAATCTTCACTAGTTGGGATGACTCTCTAATCAAACACTTCCCAGGTCTTAAACCCCCATCCCTATGCAGAAACAACTCCCTTCAATCCAGAAATGTAGCAAGAGAGGAAACTACGTGGCAAGCCCCTGATCCTAGCTGGCTAAAAATCAATTTTGATGGTGCTGCTCAAGGAAATCCTGTCCCAGGTGGGGCTAGATGTGTAGCATGAAACTCTAAGGTCAAGGTGTTAGCAGTGAAATCAGTCTCCTTGGGAAGATGCACAAACAATGAGGCAGAATTTAGAGTGGCGGCAATTGGTTTGCAGCTAGGAAGAGACTTAAAGTTCAGTCAAATCCATCTAGAAGGTGAATCCCTCATTACAATCAATGCAATATGTAAAGGATCCACACCAAATTGGAAATTAAACCATTTGCTTCAACAGATAAAAGATTTGTCTGTCGGCTTTGCAGCCTTCAAAGTTAGCCACATATATAGAGAAGGAAACTCCGAAGCAAATGAGTTGGCAAAAGTAGCCTCAGCTCAGGCCAGCTAGGAAATAGGACATTTGACTAGGATAATATTCTGGCACCAGATGTTACTTTGGTGGCCCTTAAACTTTGGAAGGCGAGGTCACTCCTACGTCATCCCCGTCAAGCATTGTGATGTCGCTGCAATCATTATCCAAAAAGATAAAAAATGAAAATGATTCCTTAATATGGTCGTCGTCTTTTGCATTAATTCACACTTGGGTTTTGAGTACTCCTCATTTCCAATGTTGCATTCGACACGGTGGTTGGTGGTGCCAGGTACATTAGATTTTATATGCCAGTATGCAAGTTGCTTTAAAACCACTAATAGCTTCCTCCTCATCACAAAGGATCCAAACGAGTATTGAGTAGAGATTTTTGGAAGGTGGGAAGAACAGAAAGCTATGGAGATGCCATTGTCCTTAGAAACAAACAAGCAAATGTAGGCTTTTCGTGGGGAAATCACAGATAAACGACTGCAGGGCCTTCTCCACTCCTCTCATCAACTCATCCTAGTGGCCACTAAGTGTATGTTGGGTCTAGAATTCCTGAATGTATATCATAGAGCGCGTGCCAACATAGAGGTTCTGGCAATGTTCCTTGCAGTTCTTCTTCACATGGGCATTTCCAAAGCTTTAGGTAAGAAATTAACCCAAATTATTTTTGTTCATAGTTGGATGGGCGAGATAGATGCGGCATTGGATAATGTGGATGAGGACAGGAGCATTCCCATGCCACAAAACTATTACATGTTGCGTGTGAGGGGCCGCGAGGTCATGAAATTTCCACTGATTCACACCATAGACCCTGAAGGCTTTGAGAAACTATGGGCAGAAAGGGACAGGAGCATCTTCTTCCTTCTCAAGGCTGCAAAGCTTACAAGAAATCTGCCAAGGGGTTGGGTCAGAAGGTATGTTGAGGATGAGGAGCTAGAGGACGCGTTCGACACTAATGATGTTTAGGATTGGGGCTTGGGTGACGGCGAGGAATGGCAGGAAAATGACCAACGGGACCTAGAAGAGAAAGCTAAAGACCCAGCTCATAGGAAGTGTGGCCCCGACTACCCCATAATTGCCAACTTCAAGTATTACGAGCCTTTGTGAGCCGTGGATGAAGAGGAAGGTCACGAGGTTCGAAAACATTTGAATGGGTCTTGAATATATGTGCATTGTAATGATCTTTTCCCTAGTTTATGAATTTTAGGCTATGAGTCAGTCCCGGGTGTGGGGTATTTTACCATGGTTTTTTGGTTCTCTTATGGTCTGCCTGCAACTGTTATGGCAACCAATTTTTAGCATGTATATGGGTACTGCAATCAGGAAGATCTGGCGGTCAATATTACAAAAAAGACCTGCTAGATTTTCATGCTACTTTTACTGAAAATTTTTGGAAATCAATATAGGGTACTGCCCCTTGCGGTGTTTATTGACCAAAAATAAAATAATGATATCATCCTACTGACTCATAGGCCCGGCCAGGCAGGCATGATATTTTACCACCACTCAGTAGGATTCTAGATGCTCAAAGTAATCCACTTGATGTCATGGACTGGCTCGATATTGTTAACTTCAAGGAGGTAGGAGCTAGCAGGTCTCGCCTACTAGAAGTGTCATTCTAAAGTCATTGTGTGGAATTTGGAAAGGAAAGGCAACCACGGGACCATCTTGACATTATCCACATGCCACTAGAGATCCATAGTAGAGTGTATATGCCAAGACCAGGAACATCAATGACAACAATTTCATCAAGGCCCTCCTGGTAGTCTCTATAAAGCATACTCTTGCATAGCTGCACAATCCATGTCTTCACAATATTCAGGTCCAAAATCGAGGTGACAAACTTTGAAATGACATCCATGTTCAATTGGTAGTGGTTTTCAATGGTTATGATATCCCTCCCCAACACCCATTTGAATGCGGTGATGGCCAGAACATCTTTTGTCCACAAAAACCTCTTAATTCACTCATTGGTGACTTCCCCCATGAAGGAAATTTGCTTCTTCCAACTCAATAGCCTAAGTAGAGTACCCGTGCTTTATGGAATATAGGATAAGAAAATGCAGACTTAGTGAATATTTTTGGAGAAGGTGACTCTTTATTCATAGAAAAAAGTGAACTAAAATTATTGTAACTGGAAAACCTTTTTCCCTATCAGAATGACAATGGGAAATGGAAGTTGATGGAAAGAGCTAAAGGTAAATCATACAAAAAGGATTTTGTAGGGCTTTGAAATTTAATGTATGTGTTGTTATTAGTAACTGGATACATGGTGTATCGCCATGTGTTCATCACCTTTGTGATCATCAGCCAACTCAATCACTTGAAAAGACCATCATTAAAGGCCACTTCTTTCTTAATTAATATAGGGGTATTTTCCAATTACATCTCCCATTTCTCAAGGCCATCCTTCAACAAAAATTGAGTAAGGAAAGTACATAAATTCCCTTTCCCAAAGCAAAGGTTATGTTTCTCAAGAATGCATGCATTTATACTACACATATAACCCTTCACTTGCATCACTAGCAGTACCCAAAAGGCTAGCATAAACGGCCATGCATTTACTCTTTAATGCATGAGTAAATTGATTACCAAAGAAAAAAAATTATTAGTGTAACCTCTTGGTAGATTAAAATCTTTAAGTCCAGAAGCAAGTGTTGCAGAAAAAATTTCAAAAAATTACAGTAATGGCCACCAAAGCATCATCCTCGAGTAGGGGTGCTAAAATTCCTTTCTCTCAGCCATGATACATTGACATATTGGAGGATATCTTTGTATCCAATGCACCAATGCCAGAAGAACAAGCCTTTCCCCATACTAGTATCATAACACTCACAGACCACATCAAACCAAAGATGGTCAAAGACTTTGTAGATGATATCTTTGATCCAAAGCTGCATACCAACCCCAAGTTGTGGGAAGCGGCTTTGCAGAGGATGGTCACCAAGTCATTGTTGAGAAAAATTGTAAACCTAGGAGCAAGGCTCTAGCATTGTGGTTTACCATAGTGCATGTTGCCTTTCACACATCTATGCCTAGAGTTGGTGGATATCTACACTGAAAAGCTAGACAAGCAGAGCAGAATCATTAGAGGTGGGGACCTCAAAATCGCCATCAGTGCCATGTAAATAAGGGATATGTTATGCATTCATGATCATATGGAAGCCATGGTTTTTCTTGTGGGATGATATGAAGAAATATTGGAGAGGAAGGAGAGATATGGTACCTTTCTACAAAGACGAAACGACTAAGGGACTTGATGATGAAGGGCCCAAATTCCCTCTATCATTTAGTCTTTCAAATCAGACTTGAAAGATGTGTTTTTGATGTTTTCTTTCATGTATGGCCTAGATTGTGATGATAATTTCCATGGGTACCTGACGGGTTTGGATTTTAAGCTCAAGAAAGAAAAATGGAAGTTCCTGTATTACTTTGCCACAATAATTACAAATAGGATGCTCAAACAATTGAACAAGTATTTCCATTTTTTTCTAAATTTAGGTATTCATCTTTCTTGGTAAATTTGATTCTACACTAGAACCCTATATATTCTCCAAAAAATCTTAGCAAATCTCATCACAATATTCATTTCATGTTGGCCAAATTCTATTACTTTATTCCTAAACCATAGAAGTAAGAAACATATCCTACCTAGTTCTATTAAATTCAGATAAGCTCGTAAAAATCATTATCATCAAATTAATGACATTTCGAGCAAACCACATCATCTGGCCATCGAATCCCTAAAGGGTTGGAAAGACACCATGTGGCAATCGACGGTGGCAGTGTTGGAAGTTTGAACTCAACAAATAGAATGTAAGACAACATATTGACTTGATAGATTCAACGATTGTTGTGGGTAAAAACATTAACTAAAATAATTTAATAGT
>VDFB02378821.1:0-10375 GCA_007258455.2 Sequoia sempervirens
TCCTCATAATAGTCCCTATGTCTCTTTATAATTTGGTTACCCATACCAATGGCCACACTGTTAGGAACATCTCTTTCATTTAATTCTTGAAACTTTTCTTGAATCCTTCCATCAATTCTTTTGTGTTCCTGCCCTGTAACATGGTTCTTTGAATATGCTCCTGATAGCTTATTCAACCAAATCGTTAAGTTGGCCTACCTTTTTTTGATTATTGCAGTGAGTGTATCATATTTACCTTGTGAATCTCCAATTGAATTCTCCCAATGATCTTTTCCCTCATGTGAGCTTTCACAATGTGTTATTAATTTAGGAGGTCCCTACATTGTGACTCCTAGCATGTCCTTCAAATGATCATTTTCTCTCACGATCCTTTCATTATTCATTTTGTACATTTCCTTATCTTTTATCAATATTCGTATTTGGGCTTTATTCAGTTTTTTCACATTAATCCCAATGTATGCAGTCGCCATAGGATCTACCTCTCCAACCTTTAGAGTCATGACATGTCCAAATGCTTTCTCAGTATCAATCAACACTGACTTTCTATGAGGTGGATACAAGGCCCATATCATGAGTGATCCTTCATTCGGGTTATATTTGGATCCAACATATATTTTTGTCATCCCCTCCGGACTAAGCTTGTTTTTGGCACTATTATCCTTTAAGAAGCTATCAAACACCAATGTGGAATTCAAATCGAGCCCTGGAAAGATCATAACTCCAACATCCTCTAACATTTTCCTTCCTTTTTCGGGGGTCATATTAGCCATTTCTCTATCCACAATTAATTTCAAATTATTTAGTAGCTGCTCCTCATTGCTTGGTGTAATATTATCAACTGTTTCCCTTATCTCCTTGCCCTTTTGCTTATACAAGAAAGATCTGAATTATGAAGAATTCACAAATTCATTGTTTGCTACAAATGACCTATATGCCATCTGTTTGGTGTATGTATCTTGGCTCTCTTCAACACTTAGTTCTCTAGGAGGGAAGTTGTAATCTTGAGTTTTTAATCTAGAAATCCTACTGGGTAGGTCTCGTGGCATATGTTCTCCAGTTTCCTCATCTCTAGAAAAAGGGAACCCTGTATCCAACAACCCTTGTTTGTATTCCTCCACCACTCTCTCTGCTTCCTCTGCCTCCAAATTTCTAATCATGTCATCAAACTGATAAGGCACATGATCATATCGTCCAAAGTTTATCCTTTGTTTGGAAGAATTGATAAATCCCTCTAGATAAAAACCTTCTCTTGGTGGACCCTTATTCATATTATACTGCATTAATTTGTCAAGGATCAAATCATATCCTTCCTTTGCAAGCACAATAAAATCACCAAAGCATAGAGTACTAGGCATAAATGCCTATTTTTCAAATGAACCAAAATTCATGAAACTAGAAAAATCCATTTGTCTTACAATTTCCAAATATGCAATCCTATCTGGGACTGTTTTAGGCAAAATGAATGGAGAATCCTCAAAACCAAACACCCTTACCATAGTAGCATCTTCCAAGCAATACCATTCTCCCCAATTGTGATCAATTGGTCCAGTAAAGTCCTTAGGTTTGAGGAAGCATTTTATTTCATCAGACAATGAGTGCGCACAAGGATGACTGTAGAATTCATATACTGGCTTTACAAAATATTCTTCAAAATACAAGAAACTGGAATTAGCAAACCTATTGTCCCAAATGGAAGTCCACAATTGAATGGGTAACAATTTTCCCTCTTTATCAAACTATGAAACCTTCAACTTTTCCGGCCAAATCCCTTACTCTTGTTCGAAGTACAATACTAGATGCATTAAAAGAGAATAATGCCTAAGGTACAGAACAGGGGATTTATTCTTGATTGCCACCAATGCTAAGTCGAGCTCCTTGGAGACAAATGAAGCATAGTCGAATAACCTAGAATTATGACATTGAATGTCAACTACAATTACCATGGGAACAATGGAAATATACTCAGGAACTTCCATACCCAACACTTGTCCTACCAAGAAATAGGTATATCTCATATAGGGCTTGAATAAGTCCACATGGAATGGAGGCCCATCACCATCATCAAGTGGGATAGTTTTACCATATTTTTTAATTCTATGTAAGGGAAACCTCCAACCCTTGTAAGTGGTGTCCATTCTCCAAAACTCCTTTTTCAACTCTTCATTCACAATTTTCTCATTACACCACCCTTCCAACTTAAAAACCTCACATATTGAAGCCTCTGATATGTATACGAATGGTTTCCCAGATGGTCCACATATGGCCTTAAGTTTTGAGTCATAGTGGGTGGCCAACAATTTTACCAGCTCTATATTGACAAACATATTAGGGCAAACCATTTTTCCCAAATTTAGACACCACGAATTACAAACTGGCTCAAAATGATCTCTTCGTTGAAAGTGGAATCTAAACAATTCATAGCCTCTTATTAGGGTCCAAATATCTCCTATGTGCTTGCACTTGTCATCCAATTTATCCACTTCTTCCCTCAGTTGCACAGAGTGCCTACCTTTGAACCAAAATCTAGGCAATTGGTCAATTAAATCCTGATTCAGCTTTCGTTTAACACCCTCCAGCTCAATTCCAGACTCAACTTTCTGCTTCTTACTCTTAGGGTGACTGCTCTCACTTTGTTTTCTACCTTTCAACTTCCCTGAGCTGGTGCCTTCCATATTACTCACTTAAAATTGTAGAAATGAAAAATTTAAAATGCAAAGGACTTACTGGTTTTGATTGAGGTCTTTCAACTGAAACAATTCTCTGGCCCTTTGTTTGTCTCCTCGTTTCCTTCATTACCAATTCACAATAATGTTCATTTTGCAACAATTTCCTTTCAATTTATGAAATTACCTGTACTCTGTGTCACCATTAATGTTTTAACTCCAGGCACGAATGTAATAGATTTTCACATTCCTTAATGTCACATCAAATGAACTGGTCGACAAGACACCTTCAAACTTTGGTTGATCTATACATTAGACCCCAACCAACGTTCACTGAATACTCTGTTGATTGGGGTAACACTCTACACATCTGACCGATGTTAACATTTTTCCCATATACATCGCCAAGAGTCACCCCGACAATAATTTTGGTTCATTTGTTTCTTCATTGACCTAACTTTTAGTATCGCTACACATTCAATGGTTCCTCTGATGTTATAAGTCTCGCCAATAACTTTTCTTTTGGTCTTGAATATGTTGCCATAACTCCTACAGATATCCTCTTGTCGGTGTAACTTAGTGGGTCTGGTGAACATTCAGGATTTACACTGATGGCACATGTCTCGCTGATATATTCCTAGTGCTCCTGTTGGTGAAAGAAATGATGGTCTCGCCAATGAAACTTCATCGGTGAGACTCTTGGCGATGACCATGGAAGCCAACCCATCGGTGAGAGATCAATCATCAGAATGGGATAGAAAACTCATTTTGATAGTTCATGTCTTGTCGATGACTTCCGTCGGCAAGACAGATCCAATGTCACACCGATTTGACCTCTTCAAGAGTTTTAAATAGACCTACACCATGTCATCACAGAGACTTTGGCGATGACCACCTAAACCAACCCATTGGTGAGAGATCAATACTCCAGACAGATAGAAAACTCACTCTGATAGTTCATGTCTTGCTGATGATTTTCGTCAGCAAAACAGATCCAATGTCACACCGATCTGACCTCTTCAGGAGTTTTAAATAGACCTACACCATGTCATTGTGGAGACTCTTGTTGATGACCACTGAAGCCAACCCATCAGTGAAAGATCAATCATCGACATAGGATAGAAAACTCACTTGATAGTCCATGTCTTGCCGATGACTTCCATTAGAAAGATAGATCTGATGTCACACTGATGACTTGTCTTGCCGATAGATTCCCTTCATCAATGAGACCATAAGCCAATCTCCCCGATATGTCTTCTTTAGTAATCCTAGCTTTGAACACGAGCGTAGGTGTTCTTCAAATTTACCCACTGTCACATCAAATGTTCTATTGGAAAGACAATTCAAAATTTGGGTGATCATTTTATTTAGGCTTGACTAACGTTCATTAAACATTCTTTTGGTCAGGGAGACATTATGCCAATATCACATAATCTATCCATTTCATTCATATAAATGTCGCCAAGAGTCACCCCGACAACTATCTTGATCTATTTGTGTCTTCATCCACAAGACATGGTGTATCACTAAGACATTCAGTAATTTAACTGATGTTATAAGTCTCCCTGATGATTATTCCTTCAATCTCATGTCGCCAAGACTCCTTCCAATACAACTCCTTGTGCTTTGATCGGTGAGACAAGAGAGGTTTCTTTCCGATGGAACTTCATTGGTGAGACCTATATGCTCGGTATGACCTTTTCATTTCAGCCCGATGGAACTTGTCTTGCTGACGAAATCTTTATCGGTGAGACTGTGGACCGTGTCATCCCAATGTGTATCTTCTTATGTAATATGATTGGTGTGACATTTCTGTTCTTTCGCCGATATGTTGAAAATGAGAATATAATGATTTATGAATCAGAGAGACCTGCACAAATTCTTTTCTGATATGGGTTATTTGAATACCAGATTTTGGAGGTTTTTCATGATATCAAATGGTCAAGAATGATGTGATCATATGTGACTATGATGGATTATACTCAAGATAAGGTTTTCTTTAGGGAATCAATGAGTGCAAAATCATTGTAAAATTTGCAAAATCACTTGTACTTTCCCTTGAAGTATGTTTAATAACTCCAAAATGGGTGTCTAAAACCATCAAGGGTTTCTCTAGTGTTTTGGGAAAGTTTTGAGTTATTGGGAAAAAACTAGGTTTGCACTGTTACAAGGATTCAAGGAGTCAAAGTGTGAAATCTGACTTCTATTCTTTGTCAGGCTTTGAAAGTTGTTTGGATTTTTTAAATTGGTCATTCTAAAATTGTTGGAAGCCTCTTAAAGGTAGGTTGATAGGTTGGTTGAGTTGAACCTACTAGGTCTAAATCAGGTAGTTGTTATTGCTAAGGTGGATCACTCCTTTCTGCGAAGGCCATACACTTATGATTGGGTCAAGTATTCTTTTCTTTAGAAAATTCCTATTTCCTTTTTGATAGGTTATGATTTCATTAGATGGGTTATGAAGCACTTATTTCAAACAAATATCTTTATGAAAGAAGCATATTGGCATGAAATTAAATATGATTTGTATTCCAATGTAAAAACAACAAAGAATGGAAACAATTCTTTCAACACATAAACTATTATGTAGTAGTCAATTAAAATGAAAAAGCTTACTCTATATTAGTTAGGATACACAACTAAGAAAATGATCTAAAGTGACTTATTTATCCTAGAGTAACTAAGTATATAGTATGCAAAGAAAATCAACAAACCCACAACTACCCCTATTTTGAAGGAGTTTAGTTTTCTCCCCTTCCTGATCTCGCTAATATTGTCTAATTATTTTAAAGAGATGAAGGGTCATAACACAACTTTATTCAACCTAGTAAATAGCTTGGTTAATGAAATTTGACAAAAGCAACAAAACAATTGCTACATTTGGAATTTCATGTTGAATGAAGAGTGGTGACAATAATCTACTTATAGTTTAATAAAACACTATTTTTATAAGAAGGCTTGACATTAGAAAGATAAGTGTTACTTATAGTTTAATAAAACAATATTATAGTTTTACCAACATATACTATTGTATGCTTGCATGGCTTCTTAGTTAATATATGGGGAGATAGAGATAGATGGGGAGAGAAAGAGAGAGATATAGATATATGGGAAGAGAAAGAGAGATGGAGATATATTGGAAGAGAAAGGAAGAGACATGGAGATAGAGATTTGATGGATAGGGGGGATAGGGAGGGGGAGATGGTGAGATATAGAGAGGGAGATAGAGAGGGGAGGGAGGAGAAAGGATATAGATAGGTAGAGAGGAGAGATAGAGAAGAGGAGAGGAGATAGGTTGAAGAGAAAAAGAGAGAAGAGAGGAGATGATAAGCAGAAGAGGAGAAAGAGGAGAGGATTTACATGCAGAAAGGAGAGAGAAGAAGATAGGGAGAGAGGAGAGATAGCCTCAATATATAGAGGAGAGGAGAGACATAGAAGGATATAGAGAGACAGAGGGGACAGGAAAGAGACAGAGATCGCGATAGAGGTAGAGAAAGATATGGATAGAGCAGACAGGAGAGAGGAGGAGAGGAGACAAAGAGAACAGAGATAGAGATACAGAGCAGGAGAGATGGAGGAGATGGAGGAATGAGAGAGAAAGGGGAGAGGGAGAGAGGCCTCACAGATAGAGGGGAAGAGGGAGGACATAGATAGTGGAGATATAGAGAGACAGAGACACTCGAGAGATATATCAATCTCCTATATTCCATTCATTCATCCTTATCTCTTTATCTCTCTACCCCTCTCCATCTCTTTGTCTCCCTTTCTATTTGTATGTTTGTCAATATGTCCCTCTCTCTCTATATTTTCTTCCCTATATTTATCTTTGTCTGCTTAAGTGTGGAATGGGTACATTCAAGAGGTCTTAAAGGAGAATTATCATATCTTTAATCAAATGGCATGCTACCTTGAGCATAACTCCCCAAGGACACATGCCATCCTTGGATTGTTGACACGAAACAACCAATCAAAATTTAGTTTCTCTCTCTCATATTAATATATATTACTATTATATTAAATATATATTATATTAATTATATTTTGTATTATATAAAAATATACTTATTATTAATTATTAATTATAATAATTTTATACGTATTTAATAATTTTGTTAAAGAATATAATACATAATTATAATAAGTTGAATAATTATATTATTTATTGTGTAAAATATAACTAATATATACTTAACTATATTGTAGAATATTAAAACCTAGCTAAATGGTTTCTATAATTTTCAATTTAATTAACATACTTAAAACCTAAACGAAACTAGGTTGTAGCTCATCAAATTGGAGAAGTGCAAGGTCAATACCAATGCCGAGAGGGAAGATTTTGGAGTAGTGAAAACAAGGTCAATGCCACAGGAAGAGTTTGGAGTTAAACAAGGTCAGCCACTCGGGCCATTAAAAGAGTTTGAGGAGGAAAACAAGGTCATTATCAAGCATAAGGAAGAGCTCGAGGGAGCGGAAAAACAAGGTCAATACCAACTTCTAGGATGAGGCTTCAGGGCACTAAGGGAAAATTGATGACCAAGGACAATGAGTATCAAGCTCAGACCCCCATTCTCTTTAACCTTCAATTTTCATGCCTAGTTTCCAAAGATCTTCTTGTACATTGGCACCCCCATTCTCATATAATGGTATAAGATAAGACAAAAAGTAAAATAGCTTAGTCTTTCACATTTTTATCGACCAACCTTAGGTCTTGGAAAAACTCCCATAATCTACCCACATCTTGGTTGAGGTCTAGGATTTCATCACACATAGTGTTCATCACATGACTCTGAAGCAATTGTAGACTTAGCCCAAGTATATGCTAGGCTAAGAAAGATCTAATGAATGGAAATAGAGGCATACAATTCTTCTTTAATACTTCCACCACAAACATATGCAAGGAAAGGTCTCCTCCCTTCTTGTTAGTGATAACCTCCTCCACACACAACCCTTAAAAATTATGAATAAAGGAATATAATCTTTGAAGAACTCAAATTTGATTATCTCTCCTACCCGATGCAATTAGTCATTTTATCCTTACAAACATTTATAGTGATTACTAGAGGCACATAGACCAATTCTTCATAATAGAAGAATTTGATCATACTTTTCCAATGATGGCATTATGAGAAAACCTTAGGTTAAATGAATAATTCCTAGCCAAGTTCTTTAAATCATGTCCAACCGTATAAGAGAAGACCGCTGCCATGTGTACTTGGATACCATGGAGAAAGGTTCTTTGGGCTCTTTCATCAATCAAGGTATTGTTAAATTTTAACACCTAAAAGTGAGAATGAAGAATCTTTCTTATGATGGTGGCCATCCCATTATAACTCTTAGAGTTGTTAGAGATAATTTTGTTTTGAAGTAGAGATATTTTAAGTTATCAAATCCTACCATCAGACATAATCAAAATGTTGTTGTTTCAAATGACTATGACCACTAACTTTCACTATTTGAAGATGTTGAAACCTTGTCGCAGAGAACTAGAACATTGATGCAACCACTCATCCTACCTTAAAACATACCAAAAGTATCCTAGCAATTAGACATAGGAATATTTAAGATGACTTAAAAAAACCCTAAACCCTAAACTTATGATGACTTAACTAGGTGTAGTACACACTCCCTCCCCGTTAACCACTTAGACATATGGAAATTAAATGTAAATTTGCTACTATTTTTAGTCATGTAGGTGTCCAATAAACCACTTGGTGGTGTTTCCTTCAAGTTTATTTACTTGAATGAAGAGAAAAAGCCCTTTGATTACAATTAGAGAATACATTTGAGGCCTTGGTTGTGTAACTAGTGGACCATAGTCACATTTAACACTTGTTACAAAGTTTGGGAGTTAAAACATTAAGTAGATTTGATTTGTGATGGACACATTTGGGCGGTAGTAACAATAGCTTGCAATCTATCAAGACTTGATTACCTTATAACCTGTGAAATTCTAGCGATGAAATGATAGATTAATCATAATGTCACCTTGGGATCACATCACCATGAAAGAACTTCATCCAACATCCTTATGAGTCCAGGTACCACCAAATAGGTATTTTTCATATCTGTCTTCCTCAAGCGAGGGAAATTTAGGAAGAGAAGAGGAAAGTGAGACATGTAGTAGGTCTAAAAGAGGGAGATCAACTAGAGGTCAAAAGATTAGAAGAAAATTCCATAAACGCATGGAATTTTTTCTTGCTGAAGGGGGGCCATGTTCTTATGATGATGAGAGCATAGGCGACGTCGAGGTACCCTTGAGGTACAAACATCTACGGAAACAATGGGTACCCAAGGAACTTCCTCCAATAAACACTAATTTTTGTGTCAACGAGAGGATATATCGCATAGCACCATCGTCATTACATGGTTTGGGCCCTTTGCATGGATGACATAAAGGTGCATTCTACGACAAAGGATTCTTGAATTGATGGAGTATGTGAATACGATGCAGTTACAAAGATTGGATGCAACTAGTTTGATATACAGGAAGTATGCATAGGTATGCACTTTCAAAAAATTATATACAGCTAAAAGATAAGGATCGAAATAAAGGAATGGCTATGTACATTGTGAGAAGGTAATAAAGCATGGAGAATATTGCGAGGAGTTTATAAGCGATGCTGACACAGGTCATAAAATAAACATGTTGATGCATATTCAAGGCACACGAGGGAAACTGTGTATTCGTATGTGCGATAAAATCAATAACTGTAGGGGAAGAGTTGCCAATCGATTACAATTTGAATAGCTTAGTTACAAACACAGTTACTAAAGGGGTGGTACGTACTATGTACCATTTTACCCAACCTCCAATTAATGACTCCAATATACCATTTTATTCTTATATTTTTTTCATAAGTCTAATGGTTTCATTTCGGTAATGTTTTTTTATATTTAATTTTTGTCACAGCGGGACATTGATCGTAAAGGGAAGTCTTCGGCCCAGAGCACAAATCACGATGCATCTTTAGGTGCTTCTACTTGATAGGTTTACCTCAATGTAATTGTACAAATTAGATACGAGAAAAATGTTTTATTATTATGTTTTTTCCATAAGTATATTGGGTTAATTTTGATAATGTTTTTAATATTCTTGTTGCAATCGAATGATCGGGGAAAGGCACCAGCAGTAGATGAGAGCATCCATAGGGAGGTGCAGTCAATATTATGTGATGATGACATCGCTTATTCAAAAAACCCTCTCAATATGATAAGGAAGACCCACAAAAAATGCAATGAAGAAATCCTTAAGTTCTTATTCATAGTGCCTCAAACAGATGAGATAAGAGAGAGGGTTAAAATATTGACTGAGAGAGCACAAAACTTGCAAGTAAGCTGTCATGAGGTCTTTAATTATAACATAAGTTCATTCATGGTTTTATATTTTGTACTCTTTTATGTCATGAACTAAAATATGTGTTGTTTTTACAGGATTTTTTGCGTCCTCATGATGCTCCTAGCCATGATCAGGGTACTACAAGTGTTGCCCGAGGAGTAGGGGTTAGTACAAGTGTCCATCCTGATCTTCCTGTGCATACATCACATCATCTGACATCATCTGTGCCTATATTGTCATCTGAAATGTCGGCAACACATACCATGCAGGCATCCATTACTGTACCTTCTCGCAGCAAACACATGCCAGAACATGTACCTGGAGATGCAAAGGCCACTAGTATTGGTGATCTTTTAGTAGTATTTCCTGGATCTTTTTG
>VDFB02378822.1:0-20268 GCA_007258455.2 Sequoia sempervirens
ATGCTGTTCAAACCCCTTACATTCCAAGATAAAATAATCATTTATGGGGGTGAGAGAAATGGGAATCAATGGGCTTTATAGACCCAGACTCAACCAAAGTATCACCCATAAGCTTAACCTTCTCTTGATCAGTCTTCCTTCCACTCTTTGATGGTTTATCAAGAGGCCCCTTTTTGAAGGATTTCTGCTGTAAGCCTAGTGTGGGAGGAGCTTTGTTACTCCTTGCAGGATTTGAGGCCCCCCTAGGAGCAGGGGGATCAGGAACCACCGTAGCAGAGTCCTTCAGAGTCTGTGACCCCTGGAGAACCCCGAAATCCTGAGCATGAGCCGAAGGATCCATAGCCTTCTGATCCTTCTGATGAACCCCTAGAGATAGAATTTGGTCCTCTTTCCTTGCATCCTCATCTTGAAAATCTTGCAAACCCTTAGCCCCAGAAGAGAGCTCAACAGGAATACCCTCCTCCTGGGTCAAATCATCAAGAACCTCAAATCTGTTAAAGTTGCTTTCATTCTACCTATCCATCCAAGATCTCTTCCTGCCCTTGCCTTTGTTATGGGACTTGACCGGAATAAAACCCTCATTATCCACAGGTTCATTAGACATTGGAGCCTTTCCCTTGTCCCCCTTGGGAGGTCCAGAAGCAGCAGAGGGGGAGGGTTTAAATCTAGGGCATTTGCGGTGTAAATGTCCATATTCATGACAAATTATGCATCTGAAGGGTAGGGTTTCATAATCCAGCTGTTGGATCCAAGAAGAAGATCCCATGCGAATTTCCATAGAGTCTGGCAATGGATTATTTAAATCAACTTCAACACAGATTCGAGCAAAAGAAATTACCTTACGGTCTTGAGTTTGGGAAGCCGATCCCACAGGTTTTCCAAGAAGTAACGAGATTGAGTGAAGAATATCCTCCCTCCAGAATTCCAATGGAAGCCTCGGCAAACGAACCCACACGGGAACTCGCGAAGGGATTTCTTCAGTAGAGTTGAATCCCATGTGCCACGGTTTGATGAAGAGCCCTACCTGGTTAAAGAAATAAGGACCTCCTTCGAAGGCCCTATTCCTGTCGGACATGCTTGAAAAGACAACCAAAAAATAGTTATTAGCTGCCAGAATAATCTCCATATCACCTTCCGGGTTCCAAACCCTGCGTGCCCACGAATCCAAAACAGGAAGAGATAAACGAAGGCCCAAAAATTTGCAAATAAGAGCATGATTTCCCCAATATTCAGCATCCTCTGAAACTTGCTCAGGTTGAATAATCAAGACTGGACGATCCTCGGATCTCTCCAAACAACCGTTTACTTTTTTAATTCGAAAATTCCCTTTGGAGGAGGAGACTCCATCCCCAGATTGGGGTTTCCCCATCTGATCAAGACCACTGACATGCAGCGAAGAAGAGGGCTCAACCATTTCCAAATCACCAGAAGAAATCATAGAAAAAGCAAAATCTCGTTTTTCCATGGACCAAAAGCACAAACACAAGCAAGAAAAGGGAGAACAGGGCAGGAGACCCCACACCCAAGATACCCAAACACCACTCGCCAAAGACAACACCAGCGCAGAAAAAATGCAGAAAAGACCAGAAAATGGCCGCCCAACAGTCCAAATGCGAGCCACAGCCCCCACTGCAGCCCACGCACCCCAGGAAACCAAACAACAACCCCCAGACGCAGCAAAGAGAGCTCAAACGCAGCCACAAAGCACCAGAAAGGACGCGCTAGGGCACACAAACCCTAGCGCGCGAGCGCAGACCGCAGCAAGCCATCGCCACATTAGCTATAATATGCTCATTAAACAAGTTAATCTTAACAATGACAATTTAAACTAATTATAGTGTTGCCTCTTGATTAATGATGCCATGATTTAATTATAAAACAAGTATCACCTTTAATAATTTATAACGATCTGGGGGCGCCGGTCCGAGCCCAGTTGGTTAAGGTGTTCCCTGTCGCAGGGTGTCCACCATGGGTTCGACTCTCCAGCGCTCTCGTGGTACCGATTGGTGTGTCCCGCCAGCACTGCCGGTCATGGTAAAAAGTTTACCGGCGGTGGGGGGTTATAGGGGGGGCCGTGTTGCACCCGATTCCCCTCATTAAAAAATAAAAAATAAAAAATAATTTATAATGATCTAAATAAAAATAAATTGATTTAATACATCTAATCAATGGTTAAAGAATTTAGGGTATGAATTGATAAGAAGTGTTTTAAAATATGGTGACAATACATATTGATCAATAATACATTTGAGTTGTACTAATAACATAACTCAAAGGTTCAACACATAGTTTAAAAAGAAATTATATACCTAAAAATTAGAAAACTTATTTAATTGAATTGTCTAACAACTAAGTGTATAAATTCACTTATATTGTAAAATGATCTAATATAATATTAGACTATTGTATCTAATGTATAGATGTTTATTTGCCTTAAAGTGAAGCACTCCCATCCAATTAAACATAAATTGATGTTTAAAAATTAAATAAACTCTATTTTAAATGCACATAACACCTATAATTTCATTTTAATCATATTTACTATTTAAAAATATTTTATTTTTATTTCTTATTATTTTGACATCTATCTTCTTTAATTTTTTAGGCATGTGGGGCAAAGTCTTAGTTTAGGAATATGCCAAAATATTTTATGGTGGAAGCTTTGCTTTCAAAGCCTTCGTAATCTTTTTAATATGGATTCCACCATGAGTTAGGTGGTAAGTGTATTTTGCTTCAATTTTCACCTAATAAAAGGTTTTTGGTTTTTTTTTTTTTTTTGGGGTGGGGGGTGTAGATTATTTTGAACACTACCAAATGATTTGGTTAAAACATGTGAATCATATAAAGTCTCGTTTATTTAAAATATAATAAAAGTTTCATTGATGATCTGATAAGTATAAGGGTAATAAAGGTATTTATGTGTTTTTAAGTTTTAGATTTTTTTAAAATTAATTATAACGATAAGATATAAATAAATTATTTTTTATTAAAATCGTTAATTAATTTGAATTTTGATTGAATTTAATTTTACATAATTTAAAAAGCTGAAGTTGATTTATAAATATTCTATTTTTAACATATGTTGAATTTAAAATTAGATTCATAACTTCAAATTCGATTTTCAAACTTTCAAATTTAAATTTGATCAAGGATTAAAGATGGTCCCTTTCCACTAATCATTATTTGTTAATTTGAATGTGAAATGTTCAAACTTGTGCAATAAGGTATTTTATAAAAACATAAACCTTAAATTCATTTTAGACATCATGAGAGAGAAAAGAATTTATGTTATGACATCATGGTTTAGTATTAAATCAACATCTACACTAATGAGAACAAATTAGACATCTTGCATGATTGCTTAAAATATCTTCAAACTTGTTTTCAAAATCCTTAAATGAACTCATGAATTTGACGAAAGCAAAAGAAGAGGACCAAGTCATCTCCTATGCCTAACATTATAAAGTCTACCAACATCTATTAGCACCACTATGTTCAACTATCAAAGACAAACAAACTCTAAAGAAACATAAACATGATATTTCTACAACGCTTGTAAATAAATTTGAACACCTTTGGTAAAAAAAATTGATGATGGATAATAGAGTTTGATCCAGAAAAGATCATAGTTTTTACTAGAAGCATTCAAATTTATATTCTAAAGAAATCAAGTCATAGATTTAGATCTGAATAAAAAGGTTGAATCAAAAGTTGTAGAGATCAAATACATAATTGCATAAATGACCTAGAACAAAGTACAATAAATTTCATGATTATCAAAAATTATCTAATATTTGATTGTTACTTAACTTTTAGAATCATATACAACAAAATATTCTCCCTTATAACTTAAATCTAAATATGACTAATCATTATAATCATTTTTTTTTTTAAATCTAAAACTTAAAAACTTGATGATTTATAGAGTTTGATCTAGAATGTTGTTACAAAATAATTTCACAGGTTTTACTAGAAGCATTCAAATTTCTATTCTAAAGAAGTCAAGTCAAAGGTTTAGGTCTAAAGAATAAGGTTGAATCTATAGGTGCAAAGATCAAATATACAATTGCAAAATAACCCTAGAACAAAAAAAAAAATTCCATTATCTATCAAAAATTATCTAATACATATTTGATTGTTAGACTTCTAAATCCATGACAAAATATCTTCCATATACCCTAAAACTAAATACCCTAATCTTATCTCCCATATGTACCCTAAAACTAAATACCCTAATCTTATCTCCCGTATACCCTAATCTTATCTCCTATATGTCCTAAAACTAAATACCTTGATCTTTATCTCCCATATGTACCCTAAAACTAAATACCCTAATCTTATCTCCCATATACCCTAATCTTATCTCCTATATGCCCTAAAACTAAATACCCTATTAGAGTTTGAGTTTGAGTTTGACATGGTTTATTTAGTGTGGTTGGACTATTATTATGTAAAATCATATAATTGTCACTCTTTATATAATTTTTTACATTGATTCAATAAAAAAAAATATACCCTAATCTGATATTAATTTTACTCAGTTGTTTATATAATTTTAATGTCATTTCACTTCATATGTCTAGGTACAGACTTGTGATTGCCCAAATACATTAATTTAACCCTAAATGGATCCAAAAAGATCTACAAATTTATTGTTAAGGCCATGTTTGCTACCATGATACATTGTTATATAAGATATCACATTGACCTTTTTCCACCAGCTCTATAACATATAAAAGCTAGCAGATCTCATTGACCTTGTGCACCTAAATCAACCAAAACATAATATTATATTTGATTGTGTTGGGCGCTTGGTCTATATCAGTTGCAGCACATAGCAGTGGCAGTACAAAGGTTTAGGTAAAGCTAGGTGGCTATGGAGAAGAAAGTAAGAGCCAATTTGTGTGAGGTCACGATTAGGTGCGGTTAAACATGATAAAAATAATTGGACCTCCATCTTGGGAGATGGGACTGACCTCACCTGACCATTACCAAAACCAAAGTGGGTAAAAGCCCACCAATAGATTTGCCTGATTTGACGGCCGACCTGGTTTATTAGTGGGAATCTTTTGAGCGTCTGAATCCGGGCGATGCCGAAAGAAATAATTTCCAATGGTGGAAGTCAATCTCACCCAGATTTTGGGGCGCTGTTAATAGATGTATGTGGGGAATCATAGAAAGAAAGAGAGACAGACAGAAAGATAGACAGAGACACCATGAAGGGGAAAGGACCGGGCTATGAGATCAATGGAGAAATCATGATTCTGGCTGTGGCGCTCCTCGCCTGTGCTGTTTTCTTCACATTCTGCCTCCATTTCTATGCCAAATGGTTCTGGAGACACTCTGCTGCACTTACTCTGAATGCTGCTCTTGGCTCCTCCAGGAGAAGAAGATTCACCTTTGCAGAAACAGAAGAGGAGGATTATGGAATTAGTGTCAATGTTGGTCTGGACAAGGCCGTCATAGATGCCCTGCCTCTCTTTGTTTACAGATTGCAGAGCGGCTATGAAGGCCTGGATTGTGCTGTTTGTTTGTGTGGGTTTGAGGAGAATGACAAGGGCAGGCTTCTTCCCAATTGTAAGCACGCTTTCCATGTCGACTGCATTGAAATGTGGTTTATTTCCCATTCTACTTGTCCCCTGTGTAGGACTAAGGTCCAGCCAGAACATGGGATTTCTGCTGTGGAGATCAGTGAGGATGGTGGGTCTCATTCGGAAGAGGGGGGCACAAGTTCTGATGCTGCTAAGGTCACTGTCACTCGTATTTGTTCTCTGAGGAGGTTGCTTGGGCGAGAGAACAAGGTTTTTCCTTCTTTTAGTGATGGGGCTGCAGATATTGAAGAGGGGGGAGGATTAGTGCAGGGGTAGATTTAGAACGGTGTAGCCTCATTCTTGCCAGGTTTTCTGCTACATTGTAATTTAGGTATGGAAGAGATCAAGTATACTGTACTGTGAAATCAGGAAAAGTAGAGAATTTAAGCTTTTTCGCTCAGGTCAAATGATGAATTTCTTGTGAATATTATGTGCCTGGATGTATTCTTGTTTGAACACTGAAACTTCTCTTGCAGCTTACCCATTTCAATGGAACTGTTCAGCTAATGGAATTCGTATGTGGGTTGCTACTGTTTCTCTGTTTATTCACATATATACGTACGTACAGCTTTAATAATTCAGGAACTTTCAATCTTGTAGGACCTCTATGTTGGGAGTTTTATCTCTGTGCATCCTAATTAACAAACAATGTACCTGCTGTTTAAACTCTTTTCTATCTTTTTAATCATTCAAGTCTCCAAATTTGATAGATTCCAATGCGAATTTATGATAATAATAGTAATTATATAAAGTGAGTTAATCAATTTATGATATTTGTTAATTATAGAGTTAGACATTGTTTTATATTTTTTATATTGAGCATAGTTTTTGATAAAGATAAAAATATAAATTGGTGGACTCTTTCAATTTTAGTTATTTCATTTAAATAGTTATATTGGTTAAGGTTCTGCTTAAAAATAAATAGTTGGTAGTTGTTTGTTAATTTAAAAGTCAAAAGAAATTTAACTTCTAAATTAATAAACAGTTTATGAAATAGTTATATTGGTTTAAGTTCTGCTTAAAAATAAATAGTTGGTGAGCTGTTTGTTAATATAAAGGTTAAAAGAAGTTTGACTTCTAAATTAATAAACATTTTATGAATTGTTTAAACAGTTCTTCAAACTCCTGACCTCCATTTCCCCATGCATTTGTCTTATCAGCTTATATGTAGGCGTGCACAATGTATTCAAACAGTTGGTTTATTTTATTTTGACTGTTAGTCAAATTTATAACAAATCCAGCATTTAAGTTCTTCTGGGCAAGGTAGAGTGTGGAACAAGATATCAATAAAGAACTTTCTTCATTGCAAAGCTTTCACATAAATAGTTGACTGTCAAACTAACAAACAACTCATTCGTTGTTTAAGTTGTTCCTCAAACTTCCTACCTTTAGTTTTTTATGCATTTGTCTTACCAACTCATCTGATAGTTTATTTTATTTTCCTTATTAATTAATTTTATAACACACTGGATGTTTAAGCTCTTCTCAACCAAAGTAAGTTAGAGATTAGAATAAGAACTGAACAATATGTCAATATGGAACTATTATTTC
This sequence comes from Sequoia sempervirens, assembly GCA_007258455.2. Classification (NCBI taxonomy): domain Eukaryota; kingdom Viridiplantae; phylum Streptophyta; class Pinopsida; order Cupressales; family Cupressaceae; genus Sequoia; species Sequoia sempervirens. Next base: position 7,143 of record VDFB02378822.1, read on the forward strand.
TTACGATGATAGTTTATTTTACTTTCCTTATTAATTAATTTTATAACACATTGGATATTTAAACTCTTCTCAACCAAAGTAAGTTAGAGATTAGAATAAGAACTGAACAATATATCAATAAGGAACTATTCTTTCTTACCAAACTCTCACATTCTCAACTGGCATGATATGAATTGAACAATAATCAATAAGGAATTATTTTTCATTGTGAAACTCTCACATAAACAACTGACATTATACAACTGAACAATATTATCAATAAGAAACTATTCTTCGTTACAAAACTCTCACATAAACAACTGTCATGATTCAAACTGAACAATATATCAATAAGGAATTATTCTTCGTTACTAAACTCTCACATAAATGACTGACATGATACAAACTGAATAATATATCAATAAGGAATTATTCTTCATTACGAAACTCTTACATAAACAACTGACATGACACGAACTGAATAGTATATCAATAACAAACCATTCTTGTTACGGAACTCTCACATAAACAACTGACATGATACAAACTGAACAATATATCAATAACAAACCATTCTTTGTTACGAAACTCTCACATAAACAACTGACATAATAACATATCGATTTGATAAAAAGATTTGATTCTACAACCTCTCAATTTCAATCAGAAAATTTCTACTCATTCTACTACCCATAAATATATAACCATAAAAAACTTTTATTAAAGTACACCAATTACAAAACGATGTTCCATAATATGATAACTTCCATAATTTCAACATCCCCTATCCTTTGTTAATCTCAATCTGAATGTGTTACCTCTGTTAGACAAGCCGTTTAAGGCCAGGCCATTTACCTCATAAAAATATCCAGACCACTAAAAGTAATGCTGAAATGTTGGAAACCACTATCAGACAATGATAACAAGTAGTTTGGTGTATCTGGAAAAGTGTTAACTAATATTCAATCCAAAAATTATAATTTGCCAATACATCCAATCACTCTTTTTCTCGTCCTCCGTAGTATACGACACTAATTTCAATCTACTTTAACGAAACCCCCGATTTGTCTCATATGACACAGACCAAGCTACACATCTGTTATGGGAAAGCAAAAGGAAGGTGCTTAGGAGAGTGGATAGGGTCTTTATCACCAATGCCAAATTCCAGTACAATAATATGCACTCCAATGAAGAGAAAAAGAAACTTTGACCTCTTTTTCATCCTCCCTAATCATGATAATGCCCCTCACTAGTGGGACCATTGTGCTTAAACTACTTTTGACCACATTACTTCAATGTTTCCTTGAGCTCAAAGAAGAGATAGGATGCTTGTAACTCAAGACATTCCATTAATTTCTAGAAAAAAACTATAGATGGCTTTTAAATTTTCTTTCAATTACATATTCTATTTTGTTGTAGATAATTTTTTTGTGTCGGTATAATTACATTAAATAGATATTAATATATTTATCTTTAAGTCGATTGTAATATGTTGAATAAATATATATTTATCTTAAAAGTTTCTTTTGTATATTAAAAATCTCTTTCAATCAAGTTGTTACAAGTAGGGGACCCATTTTATGAAAGTCAATTTAGGCACTATGACTAAGAGGGCTCATTCCAAAAGTTTGTTTAGGCTAAGCTATATGTTTAATAAGCATACACCTAAACTAAAAGTCTCTTTCATGTAACAAAAGTCTCCTTTGGCTAAGTTGCAACATGTTAAGTAAGCACATCTATACCAAAAGTCTCATTTGGCTAAGTTGCAACATGTTAAGTAAGTGTACACCTATACCAAATGTTTCTTTCCTATAACAAAAAGTCTATTTTGGCTAAGTTGCAACATGTTAAGTAAGTGTACACCTATACCAAAAGTCTCTTTCTTATACCCAAAATTTCTTTTGGCTACCCTATCACAACTAAGGGATCCATTCTATCAAAGTCACGCTAAGCCACCATGACTTGGGGGTTTCATATCAAAAGTCTCCTTTAGCTATCCATGATTAGGGAGATTATCCCATTAGTCATACTCAACTACCACGATTAGGAAGATCTATTCCATTGAAATCACATAGGGATCAAGCATAGCTCTCACCATACTTTTAAGGTTTTGTACCTTAGTGGATAATGTGACATTATATCTTCCTCACACTTGGACTACATTGTCTTTGTGAACAAGAATCTTTTTATGGAAGATGATTTATATGAACTTTAGAATTTTTAATTTATTTAGGTAATGATATTTTATTTTTATTTTTTATGATAATTTAAGACTTTATTTTTGAAGGATTTGATGTGTTTTGAATTAAATATAAATAGTTATTATATTAAAGATATTTTAGATATTTTATTTTTTATTCATGTTAGTAATAATTATAAGATAGAATAATTCATTTAGAAATAAATACTTCTAAATATTTGTTAGTAGAAGAGGACTGACGAAAATTCCAACTAATAATTACATTTATAGTTCTATTTTTCTACAAAATATTTAATAGTACTTATGTTGTAAATGAATCATTGAAAAATAAAATATCTAAAATATCATTAATACAAATGATTATTCATGAAATCATGTGAAAATGACTTCAAAATTCTAATCACGTATATATCATAATAGAAAAAATGTAATTTAACTTTTCAAACCTATTATAAAATAAACACATATGAATTAAAAATTATATTATAAAAATCCTTGATTTCTCTCCTAATACATTATATTAGCATCAAACAACTAAAAAAACTGACCATGAAATTTACCAAAAACATATTATTTTAGCATCTACACCATTACTAGAAATTAAAAATGCACAAACTAATATTTTTACAAGGCTTGTCATGATAAAGAGGATATGCCAATAAAGGTTTCCTAAGGAAAACTTTCACTTTATGATGACATAAAGCTATACGTGTTAATTTATGGTTTCATGTAAATATAATTCTTTTCACACTTAGTTAAAATAATTTATATTTTTATTCAATTTAGAGAGGTTATAATTAAGGTTATTATTAATGGATGATTTTTATAATAGGATGTCTTATCTTTTATCTAAGTGAATCAATAATCTAAATGAAAAATATTTAGAATATAAATATTATATTAATTAATAGTTTTAAAAAATTATATTAGATTTCTTTTTAAAAAATTTATAAATAATTTATTTTATCATTTTAAATATTTGATAATAATTTATTTTTTATATTTTATAATATTTTAATAAGTGATGTTGTATCATAATATATAATTCTTTTTAGAAATAAAATTTAAATTTTTTAAATATTGATATCTAGAACATGCATATTTAAAAAAAAAATCTATATTTTATTTAGTATTATTATTGTTTTTTATTTAGATCAATTATAATTTAAAATAATATTATGTCATAATGCATAATTTTGTGTATATATGGAAGGCATGACATGTATTTTTTAGATTTTTTTTTAATTATTTTTATTTGTATTGAACACCTACCTTTATGTTTGGTAAGAAAAAATATGTTCACTAGAAAAATAGAAACTAAATATAATAATTAAATAAAATATAAGAAATTATATTTTTTGAAAACCTACTCCAAGGGCTACAATCTTACAAAATCTCATCTCATAGTGACTTTGTTTTAAGATCTAAACCTTGCTTCAAGGCATAAATTTATTTTGCAAACCAAGTGAGAAAAAGGAGGAGGGTAGCATAAAGATATTCAAATGAAATTATCTTTGAATGAAGGAACTTTAAATGAGGTCATTCCTACAAGGATTTTGAATGTGCAACATCTAAAAATAGAAAAAAGTCTTCATTCAAACCCACTACCTTCATTTGAACCCTATTTACATGTGGCATATATTTTACCTTTGTTCCTTCATTCAAAATTAAACCTTAATTAAAGGTGTTTCCTCAATGATTTGTATCTTCCAAAACTTGTTTTTATTCCATGTCCAACAAGTGAGGCACATTAGTGTGGGATCAACCAAATAGGTATTATATTGTTTGCTAAATTGTTATGGTGTAACATATATACTTACCTTGTACATCTCAAATAGGTAAGTAGTTAAGTAAATACTATATAATTCTAGTGTCTCTCATAAATAGGCTTATATTGTGAACTATGTTAAGTATATAAACAATAGTATGAATTGCTTCTCTCCAATAGAATTATGATAGATTTTCCTCTTTCATCATTGTTCTTGCAACTTTGAATAGTCCTATTATTTCTTTCAACCACTTCATTCTATTGAGGATTCCTAGGGGCAAACAAGTGCCTCTTTATGCCATGATTCTAACAAAAAATATTGAACTTATTGGAGGTGAACTCTCCACCTCTGTCAAACCTCAAAAATTTGATTTTCATATCTATTTCATTCTCAACCATAACTTTGAATGCTTTAAACTTGTCTAGAGCTTCTGATTTTTCTTTGAGAGGAGTAACCCATGTCATTGTAGAATAATGATCAATTAATAGTATGAAATACTTATCACCTTGAAGACTTCTTACTCTTGTAGGACCATAAAGATTTGTATGTACCAATTCCAATAGTCCAGTAATAAATTGTTCTTTGACTTTGAAGCTTATTCTTGCTTTCTTTCCAATTTGACATTCTTTACAAACATCATTGATAGGCTTTGTATTCTTTAGCAGATCTCTTACAGCTTGAACTGAACTAATTCTTACTAAGTTATCAAAATTGATGTGATGCATCCTCATGTTTCATAACTAGATTTCATTAATTTGAGTCATAAAGCAATGACCATCAACACCATTAAGCTAATAAACATTTCCATTTGTCCTTCTTCCCATAGCAACCATAGTTCTCGATCCTTTTCTGATCTCACATCCATCACCCTGAAACATAATATTGTATCCTTTGCTACAAATTTGTCCAACACTCAAGAGGTTATGCCTTAAACCCTTAACATAGTAAACATCATCAATATTATGCTTGCCATCAAAACTGATAGAACCTTTTCCACATATCTTAGCAGATGTATCATCACCAAATCTAACACATCCTCCATCATATTTTTCAAGTTTAACAAATTTACTCTAACACTGCAGTGAACCCTTTGGTAGTGAGCCCTTTATATTCAGTGTTGATATTACTTTATATTGTGAGCTCCTCACTGTGATTTTTCCCATATTGGGTTTTCCACGTAAATATGGTTTCCTCTTGTGCATGGTGTTGATTTGTTTTAGTTTCTATTAGTTTATTTTCATACTAAATCATTATAATAGATTAAGGGTTAATTGAATGAATGTGGATCTAAATGTTTGTGAAGGTTTTGAAGCTTTAAGGTACAGTTGATTCACCCCCCCTCTTAGTTGTCTTGTGCATTCAACAATTGGTATCAGAGAAAAGTTCCTTGGAAGAAATCTCAATTGCTTGAGGTAGATCTAGGATGGTGCACAAGAAAGAGATCCATGTGTTTGATGGAACAAATTATGCATTCTGGAAAACAAGGATGGAAGGTCTTCAAGTTTATCTTGGATTTGATGTTTGGAAATATGTTAAAAATGGATACACTGAACCTACAAATGGTTCAAGTACAACTAATGAGATCAAAGCCTATGAAATCAATGGTAAAGCAAGGTATGCTATCTTAAATAGTCCTACTAATTTTGAATTAGTGAATGTGATGAGTATAAAAATTGTTAAAGAAATTTGGGAAAAGTTAGAAAGCATTTATGGAGGAGATGATAAGGTCAAAGAATCTATGATGCATAATTTGAAGATCATGTTTGAGAACTTATAGATGTTTGAAGAAGAAAATGTTACAAGCTATATTCAAATGGAAAATGAAGTTGTTAGCTCCATCAGAGGTCTTGGTGGTGAACTCAAAGAACAAGAAGTGGTAAAGAAAATTCTCAAAACCCTTCCTAAATCTTAAAGTCATAAAGTGTTTTCTATTGAGGAATTTGCAAATTTGAATCAATATACTAGAGATCAGTTGTATGGCTCTTTAACTACTTTTGAGATGAGAGAATTTGGAACAAATAGTGGTGCAAAAGTTAAGACTAATTTTAAGGTTGTCCAGAAAATCAAAGGAGATCAAGGAATTAGATTAGGAGGATCTTGATGATATAGAAGATAACTTTGTAAGGAGAATGAAGGGTACTAGTAAGTACAATGGTAAGTTGTTTTTCAAATGTTTTAGTTGTGGAAAGATAGGTCACTATGCTTCAATATGTCTAAAAAAGCTTTGAATAAAAAAAATAAGGAGAACAAAGGTAAGATGATTAAGAAAAGTTATTATGTTAAAGAAGATACAAGTATTTTTTATGATGAGTCTAATTATAGAGATGAAGATGATGAATTCTTGTTCATGGATTTAAAAGATGAATATGTTTCTACTAACTTTGAGAGATGTGCGAAGGAAAGCCCTCCGGAGACAAAGGATAAGACTTAAGGTACATTGGTATTTTATTTTCATGATATACAAGGGAAGAATTACTGGATCATTGTCAGTGGATTCTCTAATTATATGACCAATGATAAGAGTAAGTTTGTTAAACTTGAAAAATATGATGGAGGATGTGCTAGATTTGGTGATGACACATCTGCTAAGATATGTGGAAAAGGTTCTATCATTTTTTATGGCAAGCATAATACTAATTATGTTTACTATGATAAGGGTTTAAAGCATAACCTCTTGAGTGTTGGAAAAATTTGTAGCAAAAGATACAATCTTATGTTTCAAGATGATGGATGTGAGATCAGAAAAGGATCGAGAACTATGATTGCTACTAGAAGAAGGACATATGAAAATGTTTATCAACTTAAGGGTGTCAATGGTCATTGCTTTATGAATCAAAACAATGAAAGTTGGTTATGGCACAAGAGGATGTGTCACATCAAATTTTGATAACTTAGTAAGAATTAGTTTAGTTCAAGTTGTAAGAGATCTGCCAAATATTAAAAAGCCTATCAATGATGTCTGTAAAGAATGTCAAATTGGAAAGAAAGTAAGAATAAGCTTCAAAGTTAAGGAACAATCTTCTACTAGATTGTTGGAATTGGTACATATAGATTATTTTGGTCCTACAAGAGTAAGAAGTCTTCAAGGTGACAAGTATTTCATGCTAATAATTAATGATTATTCTAGAATGACATGGGTTACTTTTCTCAAAAAAAAATTAGAGGCTCTAAACAAGTTTAAAGCATTCAAAGTTATGGTTGAAAATGAAATGGATATGAAAATAAAAATTTTGAGGTCTGACAGAGGTGGAGAGTTCACCTCCAATGAGTTAAATATTTTTTGTCAGAATCATGGCATAAAGAGGCACTTTTCTGCCCCTAGGACTCCTCAACGGAATGGAGTGGTTGAAAGAAAGAATAGGACTGTTCAAGAAGCTGCAAGAACAATGATGAAAGAGGAAAATCTATTAGAATTCTACTGGAGAGAAGCAATTCATATTGTTGTTTATATACTTAACAAAGTTCAAACAAGAGCAAATAGTACCAAGACTCCTTATTAGCTATGGTATGGAAGGATTCCTACTGTCAAGTACTTCAAAGTGTTTGGAAGAAAATTCTATATTAGAAGAGATGATTATTTAACTTAGGAAAGTTTGATGCAAGGTCTGATGAAGGTATCTTCCTTGGATACTCTACTAGAAGCAAAGCTTACAAATGCTACAACAAGAGATTGAGAAAGATTGTTGAGAGTGCAAGTGTCAAAGTTGATGAAGATTTACAGAAGAATTCAATGATGATAGATGGATATGAATTAGATGAGTCTTCTTGTAGAGAAGAAGAAAAAGAAAGAGAAGTGTAGATTGAAGGAAGAAGCTCCAGAAAAGACTCCTACAACTTCTAAGTATGTGCAGAAGAATCATTTTGAAGATCAAATCAAAGGAGATAAGATAAAATGTGTACTAACAAGAAGGAAAGTTGTTGAAGAATAGGTAAATCTATGTTTACTTTTTGAAGTTGAACCTAAAATAGTTATTGAGGCATGCAAGGATGAATATTGGATCAAATCTATGAAAGAAGAACTATTGCAGATTGAGAAGAATCAAACTTGGGAACTTGTCCCAAGACCAGTAAACAAAAATGTAATTGGAACTAATTGGGTATTCAAAAAAAACTAAATGAGAAAGGAGAAGTGGCAAGGAACAAGGCAAGTCTTGTGCGTAAAGGCTAATCACAAGTTGAAGGAATATATTTTGAGGAGACATTTTCTCCAGTGGAAAGAATGGAAGCTATCAGGATTTTTTTGTCTTTTGCAACACATAAGGATTTTAAAGTCTATCAAATGGATGTGAAGTTTGATTTCTTGAATAGAGTATTGGAAGAAGAGGCATACATAGAACAATTGGAAGGATTTTAGTTATCAGACAAACTAGATATGGTTTTTAGATTGAAGAAGGCATTATATGGATTGAAGAAAGCTCCTAGAGCTTGGTATGTAAGGTTAGATAAGTATTTGATACAACAAGGATTCAATAAAGGTTTTGCAGATAGCAATATTTACTTTAAAGTTGAAAAAGATGAAATCTTGATTGTGGTTGTATATGTTGATCACATAATCATTGGAGGCAATGAAGCTATGTGCAAAAACTTTATAGAGGAAATGTAGAAAGAGTTTGAAATGTCTATGTTTGGGGAGATGAATTTATTCCTTGGATTACAAATAAGTTAGATAGACAACAGTATTTTCATTTCTCAATCAAAGTATGTCAAGGAAATGTTGAAGAAGTTTGTAATAGAAGATTCTAAACCTGTGTGTACTCCTATGGTTATTGGTTGCAAGCTAAGCAAGAATGATGAATATCTGAAGGCTAATCAGAGCAAGTATAGATCAATGATTGGTGGACTGCTATATCTAACTACTACTAGACTGGATATCATGCATGCAATTTGTCTTGTGGCTAGATTTCAAGAAGATCCTAGAGAGACATGTTGCAACAATGGAGAGGATATTCAGATACTTGAAAGGAACTCTGGATCATGGCTTCTGGTATTTGATGAGGTATAAATAACCTCATGATTATAATAAGCTAAATACCCTTTTTTTTCTTACCAACCATTTTAGCCCTACCAATTGTTTATTTTTAGGATCAATAATTGTCTACTTTTTATAAAATGATGTATAAATCTTTATTTCTCAAATTGATTGAAATTAGCTAACTAATGTTGATTAATGGTATAGATTTAAAGTCATTGTACAGGACTCATGCATGACCGAATAATGAAGTGGACTTTAAGCAGACTTCAAACAGTTGAAGTTAAGGCGCTGGAAGTTTGGGCACTAGAAATTTAGGCGTGAATAGTGCAACAGTTTCCTTTAAAGCTTTCTGTTAAAAATTTTGTTTAAGACTTTACGGCTCCACTCCGAGCCTTTATTATGTTTTTATGTCATGAACATCTGTTAAGTTAGTCAGTTGTAATTATGTTAAAGACTTTTTCAATGGTGATCTACCACCATCTGAAATTTAGGATTTTGTAAGTAGTATATATGTGTAACCACCAAAATCACTATTATGTTGTTATGATATGCTTTGAATACTATTCAACTATGTCTCTATGTTACACTTTTATGATATGAATAAAATAAATATTTCCAGTCTTATTCTAATTCAATAGTTTTGTGTAATGGAAGTACCATGAATGGATTTATTTTGAAGATGCAAAAGTACCACGTGTGATCTGAGTTAACTGTAGGAATGCCCGAGAGTTGGCCACTTGAGGGATCTCATAGAGTAGATAAGTATTTCTCTTGTTAATACTGTTACTTTCATTTTGTACATGTTGAATTTGGATGAATGTTATTTTGTGTCAAGCTCTATTATGTACTCCTCCAGGTCATGGTTTTAAGTTTGCAATCTTTAAGTTCTATTCATTTGGAAATTTTGGAGCACTCACACTTGTTGTTAGTTACAAGTCGATAAGTATATTTTCTATCAACAGTTAGTCATTATCTGTTAGTTGCCTTCATTTAAATTTCACAACTTAACTAAAAGTATTAATTCCTAGGCAATTTACAGGCTTTCCAGAATAGGAATGTGAATGCTTTCTAGTTTAACAATTTTATGCTTTCTAGCTTAGACAACTTCATGCTTTCTAGTTTAATTGTTTTCTAGTTTAATTCTTGTTTACAAACATTTTAAAAATTTTAAAAATCTAGGAGAGATGACCAAGACATCCCCTATTACATACATCTTTTGAACACTACCCGATTGGCATAATTGATATATTTTTAACTAAAGTGTTAGGACCTTTCAACAACTTGTCACTTTTTGGCACCGTTGTTAGGGACCATTCCTTTTCTAGTGTTAATAGGAGACTGCTTGGATACCTCTTTTAGGAAAAAAAATAGTTGACAAGCTTCTTTTTCTAAATGGTTAGGAAACGAGGTCTTCATGGAAGATTCATACCAAACCCACCCCCCCAAAAAAAAGATGTTCCAACAACAAGCAGGGAGGTAGAAGTATTAGTTGAAGAACTTATTGAAGAATCGATCGAGTAGGATCAACCTGAGACCTTACAATATACCCCAAAACCTTAGCCATTAGAGCAAACCTTTGTAGAGGAAAGCATTCCTTTGCACACCCCAAAACCTTTGCCATTACTGAAAACCTTTGAAGAGGAACACATTCCTTTCGACGTCATGGGTGATAACCATAGAAATGGTGCTAACCCAAGAGGGGGAGAAAATATATTTACCTATCCTATTGCTCTCAACCAAGATGAGGATACACCTATTAAGAACATTTCACCATCCATCTTACCAACCTTCAGAGGTTTATCCTCTAAAGACCCTGACCAGTCCTTTTTGAGTTTAAAGTGTTGTGTCAGACGTATGACTATAAAAATGATAACCAAAAATTGAAGCTCTTTCCCTCCACTCTGAAGGATGCTACAATGTGTTGGTTCATGGGATTAACTTAAGGGTCAATATCTACCTAGGATGATATGGAGTCTGCCTTTTTGGACAAGTACCAAAGTTACTATAGAGTTAGTGATAGAAAAGAAGAGTTGTTCAAATTGAGGAAAAATGAAGATGAAAGCTTAGAAGATTATCTAGATAGGTTCATCTTCTTATCTAAACGATGTGGTGAAGAAGCCATAAGTTTGGAAATTCTGAAGACCATATTTCTTAAAGGACTTGATGAAGATGCTAGGAGAAGTCTAGATTTGATGGGAAAAGGGGATGTGTCCCAACTTGGACTTGATGATATCACTGAGCTATGCCGGAATTTCTCCCATACTCGAGGAGGTATTCATAAATATACTCTTTTTAGAGGTTCCAATGAAATAGGTAAACTACGTGAGGAAATAGAAAATCTCAAAACTAACATCCTTGTTCAATTAAACACCACGCTGGATGGAATACATGCCAAAACATGTAATCATGAGACCTTATCCATCTATTGTCCTAAGTGTCAAAACAAACATCTATTAAGAGAATGTCCTTTGGATAAAATTGACCTTGCCAGGTTTGTGAGAAGATTCATGCCATTGATCAATGTGAGATTCTAAATGCAATAAAAATTTCTAAGAAAAGGACATCTTAGGTTGAAGAGGAGATCAATTTTGTGAATCAAATACCTAGAGGGAATTTCTCTTATGACTAGAACTAAAATCCTACCTAGTGGAACCCCAACAATTGGAATAATAATTAGTGGGAAGCACCTTGGCCTCAAGCACCACCTAACTAGGGATCTTACCCTTGGGGACCACCTAAATGGATGAACCAAACCTAGGGAAACCCCCAATGGCCAAACCAAACTCAACAACAATGGTATCCTCAAAATATTGTGCCTCAATGGAATCAAACTCAGAATCAGTTTTATACTGGCCCAAGGAGGATGCCTAATCTGTAGCAAAACCTTTTACCGGCTCCTCAAAACCCTCAACAAAATGAACAGGTCAACCAACCACAACTCCCAACACAACCTGTCCCTAATCCGAAGAATGGTCATCAAAATACTCCATTGTATTCAACAGAATAGGAAAATGTGACTGGAATTAATGTTATCCATTGTGGAAACCTACAGTTATGGTTAGGAAAAACACTCCAATAGCCTACCATAATTGAGATCCTGGATGAACCAAATGAGAAATCTATTGAAAGGACTCATAAACCTTCCATACCTTTAGAGAAAAACCCAACAAAAAATCAAGACAAGCCTGTAAGGAAACAATGCAGCCATGAAATGACAATTTCCACATAACCCAGATCTGAAACATGCAAGTAAAATACTCAACATCAACATTCAAGAGAATAGACAACATACCCATCAAAGATGACACAAGATATACCCTGGGAAAACCCTCAAGAGGGAAAAACCCAGCCTCCAAAAGCATCCACACTCCATGTATTATTCAGCAATGAAAACCCATTACAATACATCTGCAGAGACTCCATGAACACTTCTAAAGCACAAGCTATCCATGCATTCCATGTGACCAAGCATGAATCCACACATCCCATGCCATGCTTCAAACCCTCACACATGCACAAGCTCAACCTTGACCAACTTTTGATCCAACCCTAAACAACTACCCATGTGGTTGCTTTTATAGAAACAAGCTCCCACAAAACCACCAAGTGGTATTACATAAACCATGTGCCCAAAATACTACATCATGTGACCCCACATTTAATATTGGGTACTTTATTATTTTATTATTCCCCCAATATTAAATAATTACATTTTACAATTATGTCCCAATGTTACATACAACAAAGTGGCCCCAACATTATAACTCCTTGTGATGCACGTTCACCTAGAAACCCCTAGGTGCACCACACACATAATAAATAAATAAAACAATACAAACATTATGCAAGGTGTACAACACCTAATTCTAACAATCTCCCACTTGTTGTATACATTGCATAAGGGGGTAACAAATAAACTCCATAGGCAACATGTACCATCCTAGAATCCAAGTGCTCCATGTGCTCCAACAAGATACCTGTAACAAGAACCAAGGTGACCACCATCTCATCCATGAATGCTCCCATCCTCCACCATGCCAACTGCACTAAGATATGAACACATCCAAAGAGATGTCACACTAACTGTCACAAAGAAGCATAAACCTGCCTCAACCTGATATCTCAAAACACAAACACTGAATCCAATATGCACCAGTAGCTGTCAAGAATAAATCACCATAGCTGAAATGTCATTTCAGCTATGGT
>VDFB02378823.1:0-28124 GCA_007258455.2 Sequoia sempervirens
TAAAATTTTGATTTGTTGCTTTGGGCATGAATTCTTGAGTTCATTGTTTCCACAATGACAACTTCAATCTTATTCATAAGCATTTCTATCTCCATGGATTTCCCTTGGAATACTCTCCTATTTCTCTCTTTCCATAGTTCCCATATCATAATTGAAGGAGAAATGATCCATAAATTTCCACACAAGTTGTCCCTAAAAAGAGTTGGCCAAGATTTGAATAGTGTTAATATATCATTTGGTAATGCTGATATCCAACCAAGTTTAGCACAAAGCCACCGCCAGCATTCAAGGGAAAAGGGGCATGTTAGAAGCATATGGTTGACGTTCTCCTCACTATTGTAACATAGTGAGCATCTTGAAGGGCCCTGATATCCAATTCTTTTAAACCAATCTGTTGTCAAAATTTTACCTTGCAATGCCGCCCATGTGAAGATGCCAGCCTTTGGCATGCACACTCTATTCTAGCATAATTGAATAGGTAACTGGGTTTTGGTTCTTTCTTGCTGCCCAGATGCTATTTTATAGCCATCCCTCCCATTATACCAACCTTATTTTGATCCATTCCAAATAATCTTGTCCCCTCCCTGCTTAAACAAAATAAATCTATCCTTTAATACTTGTCTAAGGTTATTAATCTCCACCAATGGTATGTCAATGTCTTCAAATTGTTTCCACTCTCATTTGCAAGCTTGCTTATTATTTGATAATATAATGTAGTCGTTTACATGAATTCCCCATTTGTCTAAACAAATTTGGCTAATTTTGTCTGTTACTGATAATAGGGTAACCTCCACATGAGTCATTCCAAAATAATGCTTTCTTCCCATCCTTTACATTCCATGATATATGATTAAGTATAATATCACTAGATTTAGCAATAAAGTTCCAAATACGGAACCCCCTAGGAAAATTTGACTCTTAATGCCTCTTCACTGTTTAAGTTTGTGAGGTATTTGCTTCTAATGATCCTAACCCATTTGAGGTGTTGTTCCTTATGTATTTTCCAAAATAGCTTAGCCCCTAGTGCCTTATTCTGCCATAACTGATTTTTGATACCCGTGCCTCCGTGCTCAATTGGATTGCAAACCTTATCCCATGCAATCAGTGCAAACTTTTTTTTTGTGTTTGTGCCTTACAAAAAAAATTCTCAACTTCTTCATCAAGTCCATGTAGACTCCGCTTGGCATTGAAATGCAAGACATTAGATAAATGGGAATGGCTGATAGAGTTGCTTTCAACATTATAATTCTCCCTGCCCATGATAACCACTTTGATTTCCATGTCTCCATTCTCCTATCAATCTTTTCCCCGATTGGTTTCCAAGCTGAAGAAGATCTCAAAGATTTATCTACTGGTACCCCTAAGTAAGTGCATGGAAGTCTACCTTCCTTAAAACCTAATAAACTTAATATTTGGTTTTGGACGCTTGTTTTGACATGAAAGAAGAAAATATGACTTCTCTTTATTGACTACTTGTCCTGAGGCCTTATCATATATTGATAGCAACCTTTTCATCTGTGAGGCCTCTCCTCTACAACCTTTCCCAAAGAGAACTGTATCATCTACAAACTGTTGATGTGTGATTGGTTGAACCGAAGATGTCACCTCCACTCCTTTGATAGAACCAGATCTTTGAAAGTTGCATAACTTCCTACCAAGAGCTTCAGCCATGATGATGAAAAAGAAGGGGGAAAGTGGGTCTCCCTGCCTGATTCCTCTTGAACTTTCAAAAAAACCACATGGATTCCCATTGATCAAGATGGAGAATTTTGGGGTGGAAATGCAGTAAAATAACATTTATCCATGATTTGCAAAACCCAAATCCTTCAATGCATTTAGATAAAAATCTCCAGTGGACTTTATCATATGCCTTTTTGATGTCTAGTTTTATGATCATACTTGGCTGCTTATTTTTTGAATAGAATGAATTACTTCTTGGGTAATTATCACTCCATCAAAGATGGATCTTCCTGGAACAAAGTCTGTCTCTTCTTCTCTTATAATTTTTGGTAATATCTTTTTCAATATGTTTGCAAGGGTCTTTGTCAGCACCTTATATATTGTGTTGCAAAGTGATATTGGTCTAAATTCATCTAGACATAGTGCTTTAAAGATGAATCACTATTTGAGTACATCTAGGCCAAACTATAATGTTGCTAAGGGAAGTAACACATTCTAGGGTTGTTGGGATATATGGATAATAGCGATTTAATTTTGGAAATTGATTTGCATCGTTGATGTGCCCTAGTGATTGGAATGATTCCTATTTGCCACAGCACGGTTTGATACTAATTGCACATTTTAATAAATGTTATTTGATGTTCATCGCTTTCTTTTTCTACATTTAATTGTATTTTATATATGTGCTAGTAAATTGTTATTTTTAGCAAATAACTTTGTGGTTCTGTATTTACTATTATCTATGGTTCTAGGTTTATATAATCATCACATAACCGCTGTCAATTGACTCTGAAAATCATACGTATTATCTAAGTGTTCACAGCTATAGGCTCTTGATATTTATTTTAAATCCGTTTGGAAATGTTTCGCTGCTAGTTGATCATTAATTTTTGGAATTTAATTTTCAGATCAACACCAGGGTTAGTAATTAACTTCGGCCTTCATAAATTAAATAAAAATTTAAATTAATACAAAATTCAGCTTAGTGTTGATAACATAGTTAGAATATGTTTCAGTGCTTGTTTCAGCTGTTTCAATGAGCAGAAAAAACAAAAAAAAATCACATATTTCTAATAATTTAAAAAAGGGCACACTACCAAAATTCAGATAATTGCTGATGAAAAGATGTCACTGTCATTGCTCCATGACAGTCATTCATCTGTGACTGCCAATAGGTTGCCACTATCTTCAGTACTAGACTATCACTTAACTTGTAACTCGTGGTGAGATGTATCAAGCCCTCCGTTTGGATGGCTCGTCCTGACCAATATTTCATACTGTATTTCATCAATACATACAGGATTTTTACATATATAGACAAGAAGGATGTTCCATTCCAATCATATTTCAGGAGCTTCCGTTTACATGCATATGTTGGGAGTAAAGAAAAGGAAAAATCAGATCAGCATGTGTTTGTAACATGTCTGGAAAACAATTCATGTTGCAACAAAAATAATTTTACACCATTTCAGAATCCTTATTCATGCCTTTGTTAAGTCATCTACAACACAGAGTCCCTGCTTCTGAAGCTCATTTAACAGCATCAGTGAAGCCGAATCCTTTGCCCTCTTCTTGTCAGATTTTGCTTCTCCCTGAATTTTGATATGTTCTAATTCTCGTTGAGGGATGTGCACATCAAAGATGAAACTGCATAAGAAGAAACAAAGAATACTTCAGACCATTACTCAAAAGAATCTTTGTGAGCACTAGAAATTCAGAGAAGTGCGTGCAGGCACCTTCGTATGTGAGGCAAACCCATTTGTTCAACCAACTGATATGCAGGTGCTGGCCACCTTTTTTTCAGGCAGAGAAGATTCAACAAATTACGTGGAACTCCTTTAATCTGTATCTTTTGGATGAAGGCTGAACAAGAGAAAAAATTAAAAACATGTAAGATCAGTTCTTGTGTAACATAAACTAATTAGTCTTGAAAGCACCGTCAACTAATTAGTCTTGAAAGTACCATCAATAAATCTCATGTCCAGAATTTCAAATTACAAGTTCAGTGTCCAGTCAACTTAATTTCATGTTAACTATCTACTTCTACAAGTGCAGTGTCCAATCAAACAATTATACGTACAAAATTTGCTAATGCAAGTGCATTGTACATTTAAAACAACTCTATTCCTTCTTCCTTTCCTATCAATCTCTATAGGTGCCCCGGCCCTGTTACTCTCATGTTAGGTACAATACTCTCCCTGATTTGAGGATGAAAGGTCTTTTAGTCTTCCAACCCTAGATCCCAGGACATGGAAACAGGCAGAAATTTTCTTCTATTTTTCCCTATGCCTCAAGCGTTTCCTCGGCACTAATCTTAGTAGATTGATATGCCTATTTCTGTGTACTATTTCTAAATGTCTATTTATATATAAGAGAAGCCAGTATATATAGGATAAAAATCTTTCAAGGACATTTAATATGAATCATTTTGTAATTTATCCCTACAATATTAACTTTCCTGCTGCCCAGCTACATCCAATTCATTCTTATCTACAGTTTCCAACTGTTTCAGTTGCCCAGCTACCTTTATTTAATTCAATTCTATCCACCCACTTGCACACAGATATGATTAATCAGTAACTATAATTAAAATTCCGTGTTAGATTCCAATCATTTCCTTCCTCCAATTTCGATAGACAAATTCTGGACCCATCTTGGAGCTGCTGAGATTGAGTCAGAAGATAACGGTATCTAATGAAACATACAATGCATACAGATTACAAATATTCATGATAAAAACCTATGTTGATTTACTACAAATGTTTGAATGAGAGGAGCTACAACATCCACAAGTGAAATACTATGTTACACCAAGTTTTCAAGGTGGGGACAAGGGGCCATGTTTTGGGAATGAATTTTTGGAGGCCATTTATGGGATAGCAAGGGGGCAGTTATTAAAAAATAGGGAAACTTCAAATATTTATATGATAACATTGACAAGGCATTTATCATTGCTATTATAGATACCTAATGAATAACATTAGAGTTGAATTGAGAGTTCACATGAGAGTCAATCAAGACTACTCAGCAAGCCCAAAATTTTTGACTCTGGCAAATACTCAGCAACTTAAAAAGTAGTAAAATTTCTTATAAAAACACTTTTATTGCAAAATTCGGTTACAACATACCTATACACACACAACATTGTGCACACATACATATCTATACACAAACACAGGATGCCAAGTTTGCATGCATATACGCACACAGACATATCTACACATACAATCACACAGTTTCTTGTTTCACTTATCAATCTATCAAGATATCATATTATCATCAATCATGTATGCATATCAATATTAAGTTTAATTGTTTAACTATTAAGTATGCATATCGTAATACCATTAAAATCTGTGTATAACTATATACAGACTTAAACTATTCATTATGATAATGCTCATTAAACTATTTAATATTTAAAATTTACACATTATCAATATACACAAACCTGTCGACTATGTATGATAATGTGTAATATCCGTCGACACATTTGTGTATATTGATAATGTGTTACCAATAATACTGCAACGTAAACAATAAAACTAGTCCAAATAACGCCCAAAAACCAATCCAAATTGCGTCAAAGGATGCAGTGTCTGTAAGGCCCACTAAACAAGGGTTTTTTATAAGCACCAAGTTGTGCCATACACACATCCAAAACGTGCCAAAAACATGTCAAAATCATGCGAAAACAAGCACATGAAAAGCGTGTTTCATCTATTCTAGGGTTTTGCACGAGTACTTTGAGGGTTTTCCACGAGTTTTATGAAAAAAAAGGCAATTTTTTTTTTTGCATCTTGAGCCGAGAGTAAAAGTAGAGAGTACTCGCCCAAGAAAAATATGGGAGAGTACTCAACCAATCGGCGATTAATCGCAGAGTATGTAATCTATGGTCAATGGTATATGTATTATATCAAATTAAAAAAATACAACAAAATACCCAAAGGCTCCAAGTTTCAACTACGAAATGGAAAAAACATTGAAAATGCATTGCTACCACTAATCAACATTTGCTAACACTACATCCAATCAAGCCCTGACCAATCCCTCTTATCCCCCCTTATCAATTTGGGTGGTGCCTTCAAGATCAACATCCCACTATAATGCTAGCATTTGTTGATACTCTAGAGTCTAACAAGCTTGATGTCACAAGGCACTATGCATGGTCATCAACTTCTTTGCTCGTTTAGGGGCAAACCTATTCCTCTTAATTAAGTGGATCATGTTGTATGTAGACCAATTCCTCTTTGTAGGAGACGTACTATCAACCTATAAAAGCAAGCAAATGGCAACTGTCCTCAACTCTAGTGTATCCTTGCCATGCTACGTCCAACATCCAATAGAGTCAATTTGATATAATGTAGCTCTATCTTCACCTCTAGTTTGTTAAATCTTGGACCACAAAGATTAGTAAAGGCAATGTGCGAAGTAAAGTTTAGATAGAACTTTAACACGTCTTTCAAAAGGCCTTCAACTCAACTTTCACCTCCTCATCTCCCAAGTAGGCACCCTCCCAACCTTCTATACAAACCATTTAAAATTTAGAGCAAAGACAACCATATCAAGCGGAGTGTTCCACCACCACAACATGATGGGCTTGATATGTAGCTCATATAATCCCAAATTAGGATCCTTGTCCCAAATTGGTTGCTTTATCTACCAAAGCATGTTGTCATATGTCTCATAAATCTCTCAAAAACTAGGAGAGTCCATACTAGCAAATATAATGACATCTATAACAAGTGAGATGAATGAGCAAACATATATGCAAACAAAAATTTCAAAAAACAAAGATTCAAATGACAAAGTGAATGCTAATACAAAAATTAATAAGACCAAGTTACAAACATTAATAATTTAATTAAAAAATAAAAATTCTCTTACCTCATAGTGGACGACCAATCATCATCAAGAATCTTTTGTTTGACATCTTTTTTTTTCAACATTGTCTACTAGTCCATCTACCCCACTCTCAACTAGTCATTATCAATTGTACAGCCTCTTGCAATTAAGCATCCTCCCCAACAAAATGAAATAATTGGAACATTTAGTCTCCACAACTTTGATAATTCCTCAAAAATTTCTAGAAGAGAGCAAATGAGGTTGTTGGTTGCATATGAACATTATATCTCTAGCTTTTACCACCACTTGTTTCACCAATCCATCTTTCCTATGTCTTTCTATGCATTGTTCAATAAATGACAAAATGAAGTCCAAAAAGATGTGGTTGTAAACATCCACCACCATTGTGCCAACTAATTTGCACACACATGTTGAATTAATCACAACTTATACAACATTTGAGGCCCCAACCTTCTCTATGGCCTCTCTCAAAATGCAAAATTGTAAGTCCACATCCTTGCACTTACCTGAACAATCAACAGCTCTAACAAAATGAGAGTTAGCTGCTTATGTAACTATGATGTTGATGAGTGACTGATGTCTAATATCAATCCCACCCATCCATGACAATAGCACACCCCATCCTAATCCAACTTTGCCTCATGCCCATCACCAAATTTTCCTTAAAATATTCTTTATCAAACAGGGCAGTGCATAGTTTATGTTCTCCATCGGGTAAATGAGGAACCAATAGAAAGCATGGCTTTGAACATTTGTTTGAAAAAAAAATGTGCCCTATCAAATGGTATGACATGGGCATAGAAAAATTTGGCAATAAAGACTTTGCCACATCTAATGCTTGCATATTGAACACATGTAGTTGTTCCCAACCTCACACTACCACTAGGCTTTGTTTTTCCTTTTGTGGAAACATTACCACTACCACTAGCCTTTCTATTTCCTCTTATGGAAAAATCATCACTATCACTAGCAACCATGGATGGTAGGCATAGTTGATTGTGCATACTCTACTGGCATCAACACACCCTTAGATCTTGCTTCCGCTTCCATATGCAATCTATCAACCTCTACCTTCAAATTTTCCTTTATCGCTGAACAAACATTAACTATTTGTATTGTCATCTTGCGTTTAAATTAGCACCTCGGAGTGCTGATTGTGCGTTCAGCTATTTCAAATGTTTTGCAACACTTCTTCGTTATTTAAAGAGGAGAAGTCCCTCTCTACTGGGAGCAATGCGTAAGGAAGGGAAATGTAAACTAAAGTTCCTATCTTTTTATGCTTCAGCGGTAGGACACAAGGTGCACAAACACAATGCGCCGTAGCTAAGCTTTTTCTACGGTTTGCAGATCTCAACTCGACTAACTAGCTTCTATCTATCAATACCTTCAAGGTAAGCGAGCATGAGGGTAAAGAGGGGAATGGTTGGATTTGGATCACGGTCGCGTCTCAGAAGAATATGGCAGAGACTCACGAACTCTGGTACACCGGGATAAGGTTGGTACAAGCAAACGCTCTACACGGTAAACTAGATCCGAGACCTGCCAAGGAGGAGGGACTCCTATCCGAGGTATGGGCTTAGGAAATAGTTTACTAGAAACAACAAAATCACGATGCCTTGGCCAACGAGCTTGCTAAGGAGGAGGGACTCCTATCCGAAGTATAGCTTGGAAGTCAACACATTAAACAACATCAAACGATAACTGTCAATAACAAATATCCAAGGAGGAGGGACTCCTATCCGAGGAGGGAAATGAGACAACAAGTTATTAGACACAAGACGTAGACATAACTCAAATAAGATGATCAAAATGCAAGCGCCTTCTGATATTCTTCTTCAATGCTTCATCAACGAACTACAAAAGTTGGGAAAGCAAAGGCACGAAATCATGCACAATTACAATCGTCCAACGAACTCTCATCCAAGAGTGGACAAGTATTAGCTTTCAAAGCTGTTGGCAACAATGGCGCAGCAATTTTGCATAGCAAGTAAAAGTTAAACAAATAATGAGCCCAAGGCTCTTATTTATAGAACTCAAAGGAGTGGGCAACCCCAAAATCTCCTTGAGTTAACAATGAGTTCTTGCCAATCAATTAGCAAGATTTATTCCTAAAAAGGGGGAACAAGCAGTTAACTGGAAAACTACTTCAGTTAACTGAAAGTAAACAAAGAGTCAACTGGAAACTACTTCAGTTGACTGAAAGTAAACTAAAGGGTGAACTTTAATGAAAGTATCCCTCCAAAATAGACATCCACATTTAGTGGAGATCTAAGATCCACAAATCATGGAAGCCAATTAGACATCCTTAATCAGTGGGATCTGACAATGCATGATTTAAGGAAAGTGGAGTTAAACTTGGAAAGAAGCATCAAGTTAACTCCAACTACATTTAATGCCTTCTTGAGTTGACTTGGAATGAAGCATCAAGTCAAACTCAAGTCTCATGAATGCCACTTGGAGGGTGTATGGCGTCCTTCTTTGGTGCACTTATAGTTCGCCATTTCTGGTCAACAGCTCCTTGATCTATGTGTTGACTTCTTCCGTCTCCGGATATTCAATGCTTTGATGATACGACATCTCTTCTTGCGCAAGCTATTGCTCTTGGTAACTTTGGCGGCTTCGTGCTTGGAATGATCTCTTCGCAGCTGGCAAGTCAAGGTGCTTACTACCACGCGGGAGATGGTAATATTGGTCTTTTTGCTGCAAGATCAGTCTTTCTTACTTCTTCGTCCAGAGTAACTGCTGCAGGTCTCCACTGAGCGGGAGATGTATTCTTTTCAAAGATAAAGATCTGCAGACTGTTGGTGATGTCCGTTTGCTCTCCAGCAATGTGTGTAAGATCTGGTTGGAGAGTTCTTTGGTGCAAGGTCTCTTGTTGTTCAAGTCCAAGTCAAGGGCGCCAATTGTCATTCGAAGAAGAACTGCCTGACTGTAAACACGGACGTGTTAGACAACTACGAAAAACCCTAAAAAATGCCTGCGAAATTTTAGGAAAAATGGCACATATGGGTTTTGTTAGATTGCTTCAATCTTTGAACAAACCCGGTTCCTTAAATTTTGATTACGAAACTTTTGGGAAAAACCCAAAAATAGGGGCAGCAAGTTTCTGGTCTGGAAAATTTGTCGAGATGGGTTTCTCACGGAAAATTATCTTTGAATCTACCCGATTGATCTGATACGATGTAGCTGTTGCTTTTTGTCAAATGCAAGAAAACCTAAGACCCGGAAGAGAAATAAACCGAAGATGGATTGGAAGTTTTATCTGATTCTCTGAAAAATCTATCTCTGGGTCCAATCCTCAAAATAGTGATCCTTTTCTGCTTCAGATCTGCAAGAAAAATTGAAGAACGGATGAAAACCTCCTTCAGATCTATCAATGGCGTCCTTGAGAGCTTGTGGCTGTTTTTGATCTTTTATCCTGCAATGAAATAATGAAATGGGACGCCTTCACCTTGAATATGTATGTTTAAGCTTCAGATCCACAAATTTGGGGACCTAACACAAGCTCAAAAGGTGATTTTAGCTTGATCTGAAGTTAAAAAGGTGATTTCCACCTATCGTGGAGCGTTTTAGCCAACTTTAACTCAAAAAGCTCTTGACTTAGTCAACAAATTGACCTTTGACTTCCTTTAGGCGTCCCTTTTGGTTTCTTGCAAGTTTTTTACTATTTTCTCTCTTGAACAACCTCAGTTTGATCCTGAATCTGGCTTGATCTGTTGATCCTGAGATGATGCTGACACATTCACTGCTGAGCTGGATTTGACCTGAAGAGGAGTGCCTGGGAGGCATGATGGTAAAAAGCTGAGTTTAGGGCTTCAAAAGAAAGGGCGCCTTTTCCAAGAAAAGGCTCTTTTGCTAATGCCTTGGTGAATTTTCAAACTTTGTTCTTCAGCCTTTTGAAATGACTTCTCGTGCTTTGATCTGGATTTCTGATTGATCGGAGAGTCAGATGATTTCGCTTGATATCTCATCAGGTACCCAGCTCTGTTCTACCAAAGATGACTGACTTCAGAAAACTTGGATTTCATTTTAGGGCTCCTTTATTCAAGGGCGCCCCTCATTGAAAAGAGCTCTTTTGTCTTTCAGCATGGTTATCTTTGTCTGAAAAGTTGCCTACTTTGATCTCGATTATCCGTTGACTGCACTGTCAGATGTTTACGCTTTCAGTTGCGTTTCCGAGATCTACTTGGGCTGAGAAAGTTATCCTGGGAAGCCTTTTGTCGTTTATCAGCATCTGGAGGTCCAAAAAAAAGGTAGCCTTTCTTTTGAAAAGGCTCTTTTTCTTTGATCTTCACGTTTGACAATCATTTTCTGATATTTCTTCAACTGCCTCTTTTCGCTCTGTCAGCGACTGTTTATGATCTACTCTTCAGATGGTTTGTCTGTTTGTTTTGTTGTCGCGCCAGCAAGCAAACGTCAAGAATGAATGCCTTGGATGATCTGGGTGACTTCATTTGACCTTAAAAGATCATGGGCGCCCCTGCTTGAAAAAGGCTCTTTTCAGCATGTGAACAATTTCTCCTTCGTAACATTTCCAGAGTTAGTCAAATTTTGACCTTTTTCAATTTCAGGAAAACTCCTCCGTCGAAGATCACCATTTCTTCATGTCTCACGTTCATCGTGTATGGATGTTTGGGAAAATGACTAAGGCATTTGACTGCATAGCCTCCTCTTGGCAGCAAGGCGTGCATTCTCCAGACTTAGTCAATTTTCAGCATCTTTCATTTTTTTTGAAAATCCCAGACTTAGTCAATTTTCAGCATTTTTCATTTTGAAAATCCCCTTCATCAAACAGCATCATTTTAGACCTTTTCCGCCATGGTTGTGTCGTTGAAGCTTTTGAAGCTTAGCTTTCAGCACCTGGTACTGGCCAATCTGCCATTAATGGCTGCGGAGGTTCTAACTTTGTTCCTGAAAAATAGAAAAAGACCCACCAGAGTAGAACATGTCTTTTGATGATTCTGACTTGACCAATGTGATCGTGAAGCCTTTTAAGCCTATCAAAATCATTTTCGATCATTTCTGGGAAGGTCCTATTTTCGGGGGATTTCCCTGAAAATAGGGGAAAAAACCCTAATTTTCAATTTTTCAGAATTTTGCACATGTGTTCCTTGACAGAAGCCCACCAAGATTCTATGATTGGTTTGACCTAAAACAGACTTTACATGGCATTTTAACAAGATTTAGCTCAATTTACACAGAATGCCAAAAAATTTATTTGGGGTACAACACATACCTCAGAAATCACAATATACCTTGGTATAGCTCCCTCTAAAAGATTTACTACAAATATAATGCAACCACATTCAATTTCTGCTTTGAATTTTTCTTTTTGTCTTTCTCTAAGGCTGTAACATATTGGAGAAGAGGTTTTTTGGAATAGAAAGAGGCCTTTGCATAAGTTTTCAAGACGATGGAAGGGCATTCAAACAGATTATGTGGTTTATTCTCCTTCACCCAGAGCACACACACACCCTAATGAACCCCCAACTAAGGCTAAAACTCAATATATATCCTCCCATTTCATGTTCACTACTAGCATTGTTGTTGTCCATGTTGTTTTGTAAAAAAACAATGTAAGTGCAAACTAAAAATTAAAAATAAAAATCTGAAATTTCTTCCTTAAATTTTGAAAAAAAAAAAACAAAAAAAGAAAGAAAGAATCACTCACCTCTATTACTACTTTTTCTCTCACTACTCACTAATGCTGCCCTAGTTTTGTTATGTCTGGCTGCACCTTCAAACCTTGCTCAAGATGTTCTCTTTTCCTCCAACTCTGCTGCAATTATTTTTTGTCATAGTTGCCATGAGACTAGTATTGGTACTGGTACAGGAGACTGGTACTAGTACCAGTACAGATTTTTTTTGAAAATAGGAGACGGGTGTACTTGGAGACGCCATTTTTTTAATATATATAAAATATATATATATATATAATTTATAGAAAATCTGAAAATAAAATTAGTAATTTATATAAAATCTGAAAATATAATGACATTGAACTTTCAAAACAATAATTTAATCACTCTTAGACACGTCAAATATATTATGCTTTAATTTTTAAAGTTTCAAATGTTTAAACTTTAAACTATAAAGCTTTTTTAGGTATTTTAGCGGGAGACATCGTTTTTTTACAGCAGGAGACACATCTCTGAGGGGGGGAGACGCATCTCCTGGCAACTATGTTTTTTGTATATATATATATCCAAGTGATATTGCACAAAGACAACTGGGGAACATCTTGACATCCTTATCTATCTTGAGGACAGCAAGCCGTCCCCCACATTCTAGGGATGTCAATGCTTTTTCTTTGGGTCGGGGACAACAAAGGGACGTTACCAAGGTCTCCCCAGTATGAGGATGTATCCAAAAAAGACTGAGGAACATAGGTGAAATATCCTACAGGCCAGAGTGGTTTTCCTAAAACAAAAGAATCCTCAAATAGAGATCCAAGCTTGATAAATTTAGGCTTTGCATGGAAGATCTTTCTATTGAGGAGATAGTAACATACTGGGGTAAAGCGTAAAATCTGACCATGAAACTTAATCATAAGAGTTGCTGAAATCGAAACCCTTGGGTATCCTTCCTTTTTAAGAGTAAAATACATGTTAAACAATGAGATAAGCGGAGAGATTCCGACACTAAAGTTGTGAATAGTCCATCTTGGAGCTGTGGAGAATCCTACTTAAGATTGGGTCTCTAATTACTATGGGAGGGAATGACCAATAAGGATTTGTTGAATTGCAAATCTGCTCAAGGTAGGAGAGTGGATTCAAATCGGAGAGAGGATAAAAAGCAAGGTGTGATGTCAATAGCACTCCATTTGGATGCAAACACTAGAAGATATGGTAGAGTGGTGAAATGTTAATCTAAACAATAGGTCACAATTGGAACCTATTGTAGAAGACATGTAGTCTCCAAAACAATATCTTTAATATGTATTATATGTCTAAACATCGAGGAGTGCATGGTGCCTAATGGCTAGAATGGCAAGGATCTTTTAAAGATGGCAGTAAAGGAGAACTATTAATTTCCTTGATGACCATATAAGAAGTGAATATAACAAGCTTGATTCCATAGATGGACCCAAGTTGCTAGGTAGAACCATTGTGAAGTGTCATATAGTTGTACTTGTGCTTCTTGTTAAATGAAGAGTTGAAACATGCATGTCCTCCTGCAAAAGCTCAAATTTAAATGCCTATTAACTTTACCACTGATCAATTAGCTCATGAGTGAGCAATTGTGAGCAATTATGATGACTTGGGACTTTGGGTTGTGATAGGAAGACTTGCTGAACCATCAATCAAATAGGAACAAGAAAAATAAAAATAAATTAAAAAACAACTGGCAGTTGTTCAAAAATAAAGTTATGAGCAGAAATCTTATTTTACGATACCAAGCTAGCCATAAAACTGAAAGATTTCTTATGGTTGGCTTCCTCCAGTGAGCATAAAACATGTTACTCAATGATCTCTAACACTCTTAACAGCCAAAAGTCATTTCACTTGTTTCTTTGCAATGTACTTTCATAATGGCTTATCTTATGTATAGAGCATTGGACAAAAGAGAAAAATAATGATAACTGTTAATCTTAAAATAGATATATAATTGATTTAAAACAAAGAAAATCTATCCATATTCAGAGATATCTTTGTGGAGGGTACAAAGAGATGTAATCCAAATTCTGAGAGTTTTGTTATGAATATAATATTTTATAGTTTTCAATTTTAGATATTTGAAAAGGGATTGGCATGAATTCAGTTATTCTTAAATCACATGCTCCTCAGACTCACAAACACTAGGCAAATAAAATAAATTACATAATTACACAAAATAAATTTAAACAATCAGCGAGATGCATAAAGAACAAATTTAAATAACACCTGACTCTATTTTGATCATGCTAGAATTACTCAGATTTGGAAATGACTTGGAAAACCAAAAGTACATATGGATTTCAATTACTTGGGATTTAATTGCAAACTAAAAATCACTGAAATCCATAGAAATAGTGAAATATCACTATTTTTGTTATTTCAATCCAAATAATAGGAAAAATTCTGCTTTTCCATCTGGTGCAGACCAAAACAATTTTTCTGCAGGATTTAAAGGCAGCAGGGAAGTTGATGGTACATGCCAATTTTCTTTTCAATTTTTACCAAATGTTTAGAAATCCTTCGTCATTTAATAATCAATTCATGCCACTGAGATCCAAATTGCTGAATTGACCAAAAATAAGGGTTTTATGAAGTAGCCGACTTCTCTTGTTGGACTTGCCTAATCAAAGTGATTCTCAGCAGAAGCTCACTAAGTAACTCATGAAATACTTTTGATTTTCTGCAGCAGAATCAGGTTGCTGCAGAAACTCACAAGTATTTGCAAGATGGAAATTACTCACTGAGCTGTTGAACTATGGCTAAAACATTCACACAAAATATTTGGCAGCACTTAAAAAAATACGTGGCATACCTGGATTGGAACCCACATTCTCTGGTGACACTAAGTCACTATGAGTTGCACTGCTGTTCCGAGCCTCAAGAATATTACTTCCTTCATCTACTTTTGACGAGCTTGTCAATCCATCTGTATTAGTTCAAAAAGAAAAATAAGAAGTCGGCAATATATAAAATAAAATAAGGAAACTCTAAAAACTTGAGGTGTTCAATTTATCATATCCATGTCCATTTGCAGATGATGTGTATTGTCATGAAACTTTCATCTCTAATTAGACAAAAGCTATCTATGCAGAAAAAGAATGTCAATATACAATTTCTAGTCCCAGTTTCTGTTGATGAAGACCCTCCCATATTTTTATGTCACTATTTGTTAATATATTAGTTAACTGTATTGATACTCTCACTATATGAGAAACGTATTTCAATGTCGGTAGCCAATAATTAGGCCACTTCACTAATTATTGCCACAGTTCATTAATTAGTATTACACAATAGATATCTTGCTGCATGTAGTCATTGTATAGAATCAAATGGTAGATTAAAACTTAAGTTATACAAAACATCCTACCATCAAGAGACGAGTTCTGGTTAGAAGTGTCTTTGATATTACATATCATATTATTATCCTTTTCTCCAATACACACTTCAGATTTTCTGGAATCTGCTGATATTTCCAAAACTCTTGGTCTCTTTTTTAAGGGTTCTTGATTTAGTCCCCTTTCCTGATCCATTCTATATTTACCTGCATTTTTATTTAGATTAATTCCCTCTTGCAATCTGTTCTCTCTACCAGATAGCATGTCATCCTTTTCTAGGTTTCTTTCCAGATGCTGAAATAAGTTCACATGCTCCTCAGAAATCAACCTTGTTTTGCTATTGCCATGTGAATCCTCTTCTTGATCGAGTTTTCTTCTCCAACATTGATCTTCTAAGACATCCATGTCCATTTCTCCCATATCCCTATATGCACTGCTAGCAGTTGTCTGCTCCATCTTAAAGATATCAATTTCATTGCATGTAACTGGAACTCGATTGGAGAAATGATCTTCAGATTTATTTGAATCAGCATTTTCTGAAACAGAAATCTTTTTTTCATAATTAAGAAGATTTGATCCATTCTTTGGGGCCACTTTCGAGGCCAGTTCCATTGATATTTGCCATTGATGGCCATGTTTCAAGCCTCTTTCCTATTCACACAAAAAAACAGTATTACCATTAGAAATATTAAAGTACAGTCAAGCTTGTTCATAGGTATTGTATTAAACCTAGGAAAAACAAGGAAAGAGTTCAGATTAAAAAAGTAAATTTGATATTCTTCAATTATGATGATCTTAGTTCGATGCTCAGACAAATTTGATTCAACTCACTTCTAAAAGTAACAACATCTGCTGGGCAGCTGCCATCTTTGCAGTCTTTTTGTTCATCTTTGAGCCTGTTCCAACTATAAGTGATTCTTCCAGTTGGACTTCTGCAGTGGCCACAGTTATTTTCCCTTGTTTAACAAACTTCCATTTTAGAGAAAATCCATGTTGACAGCAAAGTTCTTGCAACTCTCGCAGTGGATGCAAGTCCAGAGTTTCAGGTGTAACAATTGGAGACAAGATAGGTTTCATTATCTCCCACACACGTGCTAAATTGAATTTGGTATCCACTAAGATTGCACCTGCAATGCTTTCTACTAAGTCTCCTAATATCTGCATTCAAGAAAAGGAATGATGTGAATTTGAACCAAGTTCTACCAGATTCCTATAATTTTCTTGGTAATAGAATAATAAGCAATTAAGTGATTACTCTTTGAATATTTGCATGCACTCTCGTGCTCTTTGCTATAATAGAAGTCTTCCGGATCATTTTTTTTTTTAAATGTTACAAAACAGTTTCAGACAATAGGCATCACAAAAATGATTCAATTAAAGTAAATAATATTATTATACAAGTGTACTTACCTTGGGACCTCCTATTCCTCCTCCAAATGAGATAAATCGGTGCTGCCCCACTTTGCATTCTCCAACAGCCTTCACAAACTCTGTTATTTGATTCAAAAGAGCACCCGAACCATGACGGAGATATTTCTGAATATTTTGTTTCACAGCAACCCAGGCAAAGTTCTCATTATTAACAGCTGCTGAGCGTAAATTTGTCAAAATTCCAGGCGAAAGTCTTGGGTATGTTGAATAGAGATGCCAGGTGATGAGCAAATCAAGCACAGAGTCCCCAAGGAATTCTAAGCGCTGTACAAATATAGATTTTATATTAATATGTACTCTTCTGTATGTAAGCAGTTTCATCATAAATATTTTTCTTATTGCACACTAAGACATGAAGCTACAAAGATAAATCAGTTCCCTGTATCTATGCTAAAAAATACAAGTATTTTGGAAACTAATTGATAATTCACTTCATTTCAAAACCATTATTTTTGTTGTGTAATCTAAATCAAATGTAAAAGCATTAAAGGCATGCCTGCATCCAAGTGTCGAACTGCAAGAAATGAAATGAACTGTAAAAATATTGAGACAAAAGCATATCTCTGAATTAATCACAATTAAATCTAACAAAAACTAAGTTGCCGGTTCTAAAAAAAATTCTTGTGTGCGGCTGTATTATATATATATATATATGCAAAAAACTTTAAAATATGCAGAATTGTAAATACATTTGATAGTATGATACTTAATCATTGAATGGTAGTGATAAAGATAAATGCCAATTGATAGTTCAAATTTACATATTATGTTATATATAGAAAAATGGAAAAATATGCTTGACCAGTGTCTTTGAGGAGACTTAGGAGAGCAATGAAGAATGAAAGGTGCGAAATGTGGCTTTGGAGGGCATTTTAGGGTTTAAGTTGCACTTTTTGCAACTTGTTTTTATGTTTTTTACTTTATTTTTGGCGCCCCCTAGGCGCTGGTGCCCATGAGAGCACTTTGGACTAGGATGCTCCCGAAGCAGGCATAGGAACCCAAACCAAAGAACCCAGTAACATAAGACAAAAGTAAACCAAAATTTCTATTTTCTAAGAATAATTTCCTCTTGTAAGTCAAAGAAAAACTGTTTAACATGTTGTCTTGCCATCTTTTTCTTAAAAGTATTGCGATTAACAAGCACATGAAAACACAATACTAAGAAAAACTTCAGAATATAAGCTAATTTTTACATCCATAATCTTTCCATTTTAGGATTACCTGGTAACAACAACCTCCTTCAGGATCTTGTTGTGAAGCATGTGTGATAGCCTCCACTAGAAGGGCCTTGTTCTTGAATTCATATTTTAATAACATCTCCAAGCCATGCAAATCTGTACTTCTTAGAACACAAGGATAAACAAAAGCACGATCAAATGCTGCCTCTAGTAACTCGGCTTCAACTTCAACTTCCATATTCATCCACTTCATAAACCAGAGAGCAGCTATTGGACCACCTCCAACTAAATATGCACCAATAAGGGACTCCACGACATCTGATATTGTTTTTGAGCACATCCATCGATGCCCCTCATCACAAGCTTTCCCAATTCTGACCACTTCATCTTCCTTCTCAATAGAAGGCTTTTCATTAATTTCAAGATTTTTTGGATTGCAATGGCAAGGAACAGATTTCCGGCATAGCATACCAGGAGCAGCCCAACGACAAGCATCAAATGGTTCATCTTGAATATATTTCTTTATACACAACAAAATTACAAAATCAGGTATTGCAATACCTTATTTTAAAATCAAGATTTATTGCAAAACTAGGTGAAACAGCAAACAAAGACAAATTACTAGTCTAATGTAAATTAAGAATGTAATCCAAAGAAGCATAAAATAGTTTTCTGTTACCTGCAATTTCAGAATTTATTGAACAAAACATGTCCATAAATGAGAACAAAGAAATAATAATATATATTACAAAAGAAAAATAACTTAAGAGCAAAGTTGAGATAAAGATCAAACAGGGATCATGGCAAACAAAAAAAATTACAAATCCTTATGAGACTTCTAGAATAAAGAGTAGAACTTGGGCAGAAATTTGAGGAAAAGAAAAAACTCAACAGAATTGCTTATTGTAACATTTAAAAAATCTTTCAAAATAAATTTAATTTAGGTAGCCTAGAATATGCACTGGCTCAGTTGACGCATTCTTTGGGACATAAAATTATGTTACAATTGTCTAAGTGCAAAGGCCTGGACTAGCTAAAATGTCTCCTTAAAGATTGGTAGTCAAGGTATGTATGTAAAAAGTTGGTATATCAGATTCCTTTTCCATCTGGCATAGGAGAGAGAAGACAATGTATGATGCCATTTGGAGATGTCCAGATGCCAAGATCTTTTAGGTAATGTTACAGGCTGAATTCAACTTCCTTTTTCAATACCCTCATAAGAGATTCCCTCCTTGGAGACCTCATGGATGATTAGGGTCAATTGCAATACTTTGAGAATCATGGAACGTGGTCTGAAATATTGATGCTAAAATTAACACAGTTATATCCAAAAGCACTTGCTATTCAGACTGTGAGGAATACGATATGATTTTAAAAGTAAAAGAAATAGATTTGTAATAAATCCATAAGATTAAAAAGCACATCTTGTTGTTGCAATGTTCTCCTATGGCACACCATCATGGTTGTGAGCCATTGCTTTCTTGTGGAAGATGGAATTTAGAATAACTTTTCATTATGAGGCCCCCCATTTTGGAAAGTTGATTTCCTTCAACAAAGAGTCAGCCATACTTTCAAAAATGAAGTTAGCATCATTTCATTAAGATGTTGACTCTTATCCAGCTGGAGATTTGAGCTCCTAAGCGCTCTCATTCCTTGCTATCATAGGGAAGAGCTTCTTTGTAATTCTTTTGATCAGCTAGTGTAAAGTTTAGTTCCCCTTAGTGTAAATATTAGATACCTCCTTTTCAAAAACAATCAAAAACAATTAGTTAAGAACTAGATAGCAGGAATGCTTGTGGATTCAATATAAACCCTACAACAAAAAACAGATAAAATTTACCAAAACAAAACCTATAGATTTATCAAAAGATGTCTAAACTGATAAATTGAAAACAAAACAGATAAAATTTACCAAAAATAAGCATGTAAAAAAGGGTTAAAACCACACAAGCAACCCATTTTAAGAGAAGCAAATTTAAGAATTGTAACTAATTATTAAAACTCTAACTATATTTGGTTATTAAAACATCTAATAGAATATCTCAATACCGGTAAATCACGAGAAATTGCTAAATGATGAAGCATTGCATTGCTAATAGCCCGAGATCTGTGTGCGGATAACTGTCCTTCATGCTTCTTTTCATATTTCAAAAATAGATACCGACTAATACCATATTTCAAAAAAGAATCACCCAGTAGCTCCAAACGCTCATAGGAAAAGCTTTCTAAGCATCTGGCTGTAGTGAGTGCTTCCATGATCTGCTAGAACAAAATAGTAAGATGTTACTGAAATTGTAGCTACAGCATGGTAATAAAACCATAAGAAAATCATCTAACCTTAACATTAGATAAAAACATGTGAATCATTTTAACATACTCAGTAATAAAGAAATACCAGTGCAGCAGGTACAATGGGGCATTTCGGATAGCCTTCTCTAATTACTTTGCGCAGTTGGCTGGCGAGCATCAGGGAAGTCAGGCGATGCATCACAGAGGGAAGAAAATATAGTGATCTGATCACAGAGGTTTGGATACCCAAGTCCAAACACAGTTCAGGCGGAAGCTCAACATAATTGACTTCATCAACTTTTGAGTTAAGTCTTTTCACTGTTCATATCAAATAACAATCCATTGCTCATTCTACAATCAAAAGGAGCATTGTTTGAATGTTCTTTTAAAATTTGTTATTATCACCAAACAGACAATACAAATTAAAAAAACTCAACAACTCTTAAATCAACATGAAGGAATCTGACAATGGGAATCAGTTCAGGATAAATGTAACTGAAATCCTTGACCACTTTAATATTATCGCAGCCTCCAAAACATCAAAATATATAATACCTTTAAATCAGAAAGAAGGAACCAGGCCATCAGAAGCAAATATCAAGCTTATTAACTTTTTCCCATTGCATTGTCCAAGCTACCTGAGGTAGCAAATCCTTCTCACATGTCTGTACATACAATGCCAAGCTTCCAAAAGAAACTGCATATTCTCCTTTTATATAAGGGATCTAATTTCTGGCTTTTCTTTACACAAAAACATACCTACCATTTTAATTTTGTTTTTTTACAAATTTTTACTACCTTATCAATTCTATTTATGCAGATCTAATGTTCAGGCTTCTCAAATCATCTAATGCAGAGGACCATATACCCTTGGAATAGCATTCATAGGGAAAGTATTTTATATTGAAAACAAAATAGCTACCTTCAACCTCCATGCATGCTTACATTTGTTATGTGCATAGTTGATCTCTTCTTATCATACGTAATCAGACATGTGACACACATAATCTGTAAATGGTCAGCAATTGATTATAGGATTACAAATTTCAAGACACTTGGTAGTTCAATATATAATATCAATCCTGGAATTATCTTTTCATTATTTACATTTCTACTTTCTCAAGTTTACTGCCTTATAGAGCACTTCTTCAATTGGTATTTTTGGCTTCATACAACCACTTTATATCAAATCTACTTTATTGTGCATTACTCTCCATATATTGGATTGAATTACTGCTGTTTTAATATTTATGAAAGAAATGCATCTTATTACTTCAAAGAATTTCAAATTCACAGATTTCAATAAGGCAACATCAGGTTAACAGTAGTCATTAAAGGAAATTCTCTACCTACATACACAACAAAAGAAAGCATGCAGGCCTTGGAACCAAATAGAAGTGAACATCCTTTTGCATCCATTTAACCTTAAGCTTTAGCTTGCCTAACCATAGCGTGCTTAAAATTTTCCAATTGAAGTGTCCTCCCAGAAAGTTTCCTTACACCGTATTCTCCACGGATATTGAATAGCTGACATAACGAAATCGTATGCCATATAGTTTTGCAACTGTCACTTAATATCCAAAAGTCTATTTGAAGATGACTTGATCAAGATAGCACTGGGATGAAACGAAAATCAAAATCAGCACATAGACAACTCTAGAGTGTCCTTGAAGCAATATATCTCAAAAAGACATGAGTAGTTGCCTCCCCTTTTCCACATTTGTAAAGACCCTTACCCCTTGGAACGATATTTTGCAATTACACAAGTTTGGCAATGCTATTTTGTCAAAACTAATTTAATGGTTTAGTCTGAAACAAGTTTTCTTTGTATATGCAAAGTAAAGTAATCAAATTTTTGCAACACAATATACACAACAATTTATAAAACTATGCATAAGTCTCCAAGGATGGGTAGGACCCTTTATGAGCCATTTTGAATTTTCCAATTTTGAAAAGCATTGGAAACAGACATGTTTAGTAATATATTCCACCAAAAACAAACATGTCACCTAGTAGAAAGTAGCATTCCCCTATGGCAAAAACTACAACTTAGAGAAATTTTTCATTTGCTTAAGAGTAACTAAAACCATAGTTTACATACTCTCCGAGTAGCCAAGTAATCTCCAAAAAATTTGCATGCCGAGTAATTTCTGCTTTTACTCACGGGCAGTATGCAGATGGATTTTCTTCCTTCAAATTATCAAGTAATTGCCAGTAGCTCGCAAAAAACCCACAAACTTGGCATGTTTGTGTGTGTATATGCATGCAAACTTAGCATCCTGCGTATGTTTATAGATATGTATGTGTACACAGTGCAGTTCTGAGTATACACATACATAAATATCCACACATTTGTCGACTATTTGCTGAGTATTTGCCGAGTATTTGTCAAGTATTTGCCAAGTTTTTCCTGAGTTGAAATTTTTGGGCTTGCCAAGTACTCTCAGATTCCAAGTATGTAAACTATGACTAAAACATTCACAACATATTCCCCAATAGTCAAACTTGTAACCTCATAAAAAGTGACTCATTCACACATGTACAAATCTAACACATACTAAAAAGCAACACATTCACCTAGCCAACACTTTACTTGCTAAAAAGTGATATTCAATCATGATTAAATGTGGTAACTTTGAAAGTGGCATTCACTCAAGCAAAACTTGTCAAAAGCAGCAAAGAAGCAAAATGCTGGCCCAATTTACAAGGAAAATTGGTTATCGTTATAATAGTTGATATGGAATGACTTGAGCTCTTTTGCATATTCTACAGACTAAAATGCATAGTTCCATGGAGCTTTAAAAAGGGGACATGGGTGGATATGTTAGAATTAATGTTGTCATTGATGTCAAAGGAATTATCTTTTTGCATATTGTCCTATTGCTGGCCGGCCTGCTTTTGCCAATAGAAAAATTAAATAATTCTCAAGGCCGACTCCCTCTTAATGGCAGCCCATCTTGGGGATTTTATTTTGGAATTGAAAATTTAATTTTATTTATTTTTAGCGGCCGACCCCCCCCTAGGGTGATGCGCCCAGCTTTGGACAAGGAAAATTAAAAAAAAATTATATGCTGATTGGGCCGACCAGCATTGAAGAGTGGTGACCATTGGTTTGAAGAGACATTTCGAGAGATATAAATAAAGGAATTTTGGTGGCTCATTTATCATCAATTCATTGAATATCTTTCCTACATAAAGAGCAGATCTTTACCAGAAAAGAGCAGCAGATAGAAAGAAATGTGTGGCACATAGTGCAAGGTGAATTGGAGCAGATATATAAGGCAAGAAGGAGCAGACCTCCAGCCTGATTTGGAGCTGAATTTGTTGTAGTTTTGGTGCAGATCTATTACCTATTTTAGAGCAGATCTAATGGCAGTCTTGGTGCTGATATATAAGGTGAGTTTGGAGCAGATTTCATAGTGATTTTGGAGCAGTCATTAAAGCAGTTTTGGATCAGAATTCAAAAGCAGACTTATAGTAAATTTTGATTAGATCATATCAGCACATTGGAGCGATTCAACAACATAATTATCATAGTGCATTTTGAAGGTTGGTGCCTTCTATTGTGCTAGATCAGTGTCTTTTGTTGAGTTGGTGCTCAGTGGCAAGGATAGGTGTCTCCTGTGGGTTGGTGCCTACAAAGTTGTAAGAAGTTTTCTATAAAAGCAATATTTCACTGTGGTTTTCTCCCACAAGGGTTTTCACGTAAAATCATGTGTGCATCTTGTGCCCTCTATTGTTAGATCTTTCTTATATGGATACTTTTATTATTGCTTTATGATTGCCAAAGTAAAAAATTGAAAAAGTTAGTCTTATACTAATTCACTCTCACGCACCCCGCACCCCCTTGTATGTGTGTGTTTTCTTCAACTGGTATCAGAATAGGTTCCTTCGAAAAATCCTAACCGCTTGAAGGAAAGATCTTAAGAACACACATGGCAAGTCAAGAACAGTTTTCGTCAAGCCAAGCACCATTGTTCGATGGTAACAACTATGCTTTTTTGAGTATGAGGATGCACATTTATTTGATGGCCCATAGATTTGATATATGGCAATCTATAGTGGATGGCTATGCGGCACCAGCTACTCAACCAAAGGATCAAGCTGAAAAGAGGGCTAGAGAGAACAATTCTAAAGCTATGAATCCAATTCTAAGTTGTCTAACTGAATCAAAAAATTTCAAACTTATACAATGCACATTGGCAAAAGAGATGTGAGCTAAGCATCAAATGACTTATGAGGGAGACAACAAAGTGAAAAAGGAAAAGCTCCAAACCCACAAAAGACAATTTGAAAGTTTGAAGATGAAGGGCAAAGAGAATATTGTCGCCTACTTTCTCCATGTGGATGAATTCGTAAATACAATTTGTGGTGTTGGAGAAAAGATTGAGGATGAGGTTGTTGTGCAAAAACATTTTAAGATCTCTACCGATGAGATTTGATGCGAAAGTTTCCGCCATTGAAGAAATGAAGGACCTAAGCAATTTGAAGATAGATGAGTTACACGACATACTTACCGCCTACAAAATGAGGTTTGAGAAAGGAACATCATTAAAATATGAAGTCGCTTTTAAAGCATCAAAAAGAATGAAGAACAAAGGACCTATATCAAGTGAAAGTTCAAGTGATGAGGAAGAGGCTAAATTTGTGAAGAAATTCAATAAAGGAACTATTAAGCGAAAAGGTAAGTATACACTTAAATGCTTCATGTGGTAATATAGGTCATTTTGTTGCCAAATGTCCACAGGTTGAAAGTGATAGCATTGAATAAGTATATTATGCCAAGGGAAAAGACAAGAAAAGCCATCATAACAAGAAGTCCACTCAAAGGAAATCCGAAAAGAAAAATTTTCAAAAACACAAGAAGAGTGTATATGTTCAAGGAAGCAATAGTTTGTCTGAGAAAAGTGATGAAAGTTTCTCTGAAACTGATAGAGCAGAAATTCTCTTCATGGCCATGGAAACAAAAGAAGCTCCAAGGTGTGAAGACAAAGAGAATGAAGAGATCGAAAGTGAGAAAGATACTATAGCAGATCTTGAGGAAGAACTTATTGTTGCCATAGACAAAATCAAAGGACTCAAAAAGAGGAATTCAAACTTAAAAGACCAAATTTGAGAAGATAGTGAAAATTCTGAAAATATAATTTGTGACATGGCTTAACCACCTCCCATGGATTCATTAACTCTGGTAGTTGTATCGAGCATTAACAAGTCGATCTTTTGGTGCAATGGCAACCGTCTTTGCAACACTAGAAAATTGAGAAAAGAGACGAATGGCTAGTCTTGTTGCCAATGAATGAGGCTCATGCATAGTCCAACATAATGTTCAGTGTAATGTCCCATTTTTCAAAACTATGGAATTAATTTAAGTTGACGAAAATTATCTTTAAATTAAAAGATGACTTATATTAATTATTAAAAAAAGAA
This sequence comes from Sequoia sempervirens, assembly GCA_007258455.2. Classification (NCBI taxonomy): domain Eukaryota; kingdom Viridiplantae; phylum Streptophyta; class Pinopsida; order Cupressales; family Cupressaceae; genus Sequoia; species Sequoia sempervirens. Next base: position 25,864 of record VDFB02378823.1, read on the forward strand.
AATTATATAAATAATTAAGTATTTAAATTGTTGAAAAGTAAAAATTAAAAACAACTTAAATTTATTTATTTAAATAAAAGGTGAAAGAGGTGAAAAAGGACACTATTATATTTTCATAATTTTGAGGAAATAATTATCAAAGACGAAATAATACTTCTTTTAGTGTACCACAAGGACGCATGCCCCCTCAAAATCCTTGTGTTTCCAGGACATGGGTACTTGGAGGGGACGTCCCCTACTACGATTCCACCTATGTCGCCATCTTCAGGATGTCTCCCTCTCAAAGGGGACATTTTTGAGACCTAGGGAAAGTTGGGCCGTCCCCAAGACATCTAGGGGACTCCTAAGAATCTCCCAACAATCTCACGAATGCCCAAGCATCTCCCGTAGCCAATCAACCAAAAAAGTCAATTTAAAATAAAATAATTTTTTTTTGGAACTCCATTCATAAAGCAAAACCCTAATGACCCTTGGGCCCCACACAAAACCCCAAAACTCTATAAATCTGCCTCCTAACCTCACTTCAACTCACAACTACAAATTAACATGAAGTTGATAGTCATGAGTGTGATAGTGGGAGCTACAAGCGCAAGGTGAAAGAGAGAATGAAGAGCAAGAGGGTTGAGGAGGAGGTAACTAGCATTTTTCAAGCAAGAGGTAAGCTTCTATGATTGATTTCTTTAATTTTTTAATCCGTTTCATGATTTATGTATAGAATCCATAGACATGGCTATATATTGTGATCAACATTGATAAAATTTATATACCAAGTTGCAAGTTTCAATTTTAAATTTTCAATCCAATGGCTATTAGTTTACTTCTCAATTTTGCAAATAATGCAATGAATCATTCAATAATATTAATGAACCATGATCAAATTTTTTTTAATTATATAACAACTATCATATTTTACTTTTTTTAGTTTGTCTTTTAGATGTTCTACTACTACACTTCATGTAAACTAGAGTAAGAAAAACAAAAACAAAAATCTGTCTTAATCCCTTGCATTATGCATAATTGAATTTGAATTTTAAAATTATAAACTTGTAATTTTTATATTGTTTATTGCAATGTCACTATGATTTTTCATGCCACAAGTGATGATGAGGTTGAATTTGAGCCTCAACAAATTGAGGTTGAAAGTGAAACTAAATATGATTATGCATTTGATAAAAATGTAGAAGCAGAGAGAGGTGACCATTGTGAGTGCAAATATTGATTGCCCCTCTATAGTAAAGGCAAAATTTTCCAAGGTTACCTTTGATCCTAAGTCTCCTCTAAGATAATTTGCAACAAAATTACAAATCAAGCCACTGGCATCTGGGGGCACTAGGTTGTGGATTTGCTACTTTTGTAATCTACAATTTCAAGGCAGCATTACCAAAGTTAATGTCCACCTTTGTCATATCCGATGAAAAGGTGTAAATGAATTTGAGACATAGGTAGAAAAACTGAATTATAGAGTTGATACGTAATTTATGGGGTACTCAATGTAGTGAAGACAATGCACCTACATCTACTTCTTTGTCTCTAAGGTCAAAGGGTCATCAAAGATAGAATTCTACCTCTACTACTTTGCACAAGGGCAACAAAGGCTAAGAAGGAACTCAAGATAACAAGTGATGCTCCCAACCCACTAGCAAAATTATTCAATGTGCAATTGAAGGATGAGGCGGATGATGCCATTCGCAAATTATTCATTGTCAATGGCATTCCATTCCATGTGGTTCGCTCCCTCGATTATAAGTAAGCGATGGTGAAGATAGCAAGGGCGAGAATACCATATGCGCCACCAATGGAGACAAAATTGAAGACCTCAATCTTAGATAAGAACTATTCCAAGATAAATATTTTAATAGAGAAAATGAAGGAATCCTAGGTCACAAGCAAATGAAGCAGAGTCATGGATGGGTGGACAAACATTAGCCATTGACAACTCATAAATATGATGGTTCATGTTCACAGGGCCCTTATTTTCTTAAGACAGTTGATTGTTCAAGGCATCACAAGGATGTCGATTTTTAGTTTTAGATGCTTAAACGTGCTATAGAAAAGGTTAGGCCACAAAATGTAGTCCAAGTAGTGATAGATGTAGCACATTTGTGCAAAGTGGTAGGGAAGTTGAATGAGGCACCTTATAGACATATTCGGTCAACTCATTGTGTGCATGCCATAAATAATGCACTCAAGGATATGGGAAAGATTGATGGATCAAAACAATCGTCAACAATGTTGGATATGTGCAAATATTAATTTCTAAC
>VDFB02378824.1:0-60794 GCA_007258455.2 Sequoia sempervirens
TGTACCAACATTTATACCAGATCCCATCCAGTCATGTCATCACCTTGGTTCCCATAACTAACCCTTCAAGTTACCCTCCAATCTCATACACGTATCAAGCACCTACATCTAATATACTTGCATGAACATATATCCCAAAAAACCCTCCATCTTTTTTTACATACACACCTCCCAACATATCTATCTTGACACCCACAAATGATTTTCCAACACAAATTTAGGACCTACAACAAAAGATCCCAAATATAAAAATGGGACACACTAAGAAGAGCTATACACTAGAAGACATATTCCCTTATGCCTTTGATAGGTTTGTACCCATGACCCTCTTTCCTACTAATTTTGAAATGCATAAATTTGACAAATACAAAGGAAACGGTGATCCATGTGAACATATAAGGGAATTCTACCTAGGTTGTCTTGAGGTTTCTTACAATGATACTTATTTAATGCACCTCTTTCCTCAAATTCGAGGAGGTCAAGCCATTGAATGGTTCTCCCACCTACCACACAGGGTCAAGTCTTTTTGCGAGTTAGATGTCAAATTTTCATTGCTCATTTCTCATATAATATGGAGCATGAAATATTTATGAATGATCTATGTATTACAAAACAAAGAAATGGAGAAACCTTTTCCGTCTTCTTACAATGATGGAGAAATATGGCAAGAAAATTCCCATGGCCTATCTTTGAAAATAACTTGTCTACATATTCACCCAAAATCTAAATCAAGAAATGACCTTTCACCTACAAGTCTAGTGTGCTAATATATTTGATGAGATTGTATAAAATGCACAACCATTGCAAAATATCTCATTTCTAAGGCTCTTATGAAAATATAAGGAACAAAAAGATAATTTCTCTCAATCTAATGATTAATCTCATATTTGAAAAAAAAATAAGAACATTGTCAATGATGGCGTAGTAGATGCAAAATCCATTTAGAAAAATCAATCACCATCCAACATACATTTATCAACAAACAAACAAATATTCAAGGTGTTACCATTCCTAGGGGTCTGCTTAGGAAAAACAATGCTCCAAGATGAAAATACATTCCTTTATGGGAGCCTGTTGAATCTACTTTACAAAAATTGGTTCAATCTAAGCTTATTACATTATAAAAAATTAGAAACTATGAATCTCAAGTCAAACCCTCATGGTACAAAGATAATAAATTGTGTGAATAATATAGGGCCAAAGATCATAAAACTCTTGATTGAATAAAATTTAAAAATTTTATTCAAGATTTTGTACACTAGGGTGATATCACTCTTGAAGATTGTTCCTCTTCATCCAAAAATTATCTCAAAATATACACAGATCCAATCCCTAACCATGGTTAGGGAAACTCTTTAACAAGGGTAATGACTCCAAAGATGCCAATTATTCTTCCATTCTTTATGGATACACCATAGCTCGAGTATAAGAAACCAATACACGTAGGAGAAAATAAAACCTTAAGATATCCATTCCATCCCATCCAAAGATCTCCTTCTATCTCAAGATAAAATGACCCTTCAAATTTGGTCATAAAAAAAGGGAAATTCTAAAAATATAATACAACATTAGAATGTTATAAAATATTAAAATAATAAAAGTGTACAATAGATCAAGAATGTAACAATAACAAAATAAATAGTAAGGTATAAAATTATTGAGTGAATAACCTTACAAAATAGAGGAATAAAAAGGAAGCAATAATACTAAGTGGGATTTTGAAAAGGAAAAAAAGTATAAATAGTAGTAAGAGAAGAGAAATTAGAGAGAGAGAAGTAAAAGGATACAAAGAGGTTAGGATAAAGACGGAAAAAAAATATTGAAAAGACATATAATAAAAGAATGAAGGAGAACCAAAGAAATGTTAAGTATATTTTAAAAAATAGAAGAGGGAAATAGAGTCCAGATATATTTAGGACAATGGAAGAATGAACTAGGAGAAAAGAATAAGAGGGTTGAAAGGGGAAGCATAGATGGGTATATGATAGAAGGAAAGATCAAGGGAGAATATGAGGTGAGGTAAGGAGAAGAGAAGATCAAGGAAAAGGAGGAAGGTGGGATACCCACAAAAGGGGAAGGAAAGATAATTTTAAGAGGGGAGATGCATTTAGACAAGGAATGAAGGTGGAGAGAAATCATCTATTGAAGGTGAGTTTATTTGGAGGATTAGAAGAGGATTATAAATTGGGCTTAGGTTCCATCCTGTTGGAAAAAAGCAACACTGAGAGGGGGGGTGAATCAGTGTTGTGCAAAAATTAAATTTACTGTTCTGATCTTAAACTCACTTAAGCATTCATCAAAAGAAATATGCATGAACAAAAAGGAAACAATCACAACACCATAACACTGGGATTTTTACGTGGAAACCTTGTCAGGGGAAAAACCACGGTGGATGGCCAATCCACAATATAATCTGAGTATTCCCAAAAGAAATATTACAAAATGGGAATGCACTTGCATTCAGGCTCACTACCTAGAGCTCACTGCTCAAAATATAGAGGCACATTTCCTTACAATGATTTGGATTAGATCCAAGAAGATGAACCAAGAGAATAGCATCTACAAATGCCTTATTTCAGTTCCAGTTAAGCTCAGTAGCGATCTTCTATCCTTTTGACTGATTCTGCAATTCAGCTCAGCTCAGCTTAGCTCGCTTCACAAAATCTTTGATGCACAAGTGAAACTGTGCATAATCGCCTAATCGCTCTTCTGATGATCGCAACAACCTTCAAAACACCTTTCACACATCTCTTACACACAAAAATGATATAACTGATCACTTATATATATATATCTGCAACAAAATATCTTATCTTTACAAGTCAGCTTCAAATAAAATACAAAATATTCTCAATGTGTTGGCTCAAATCATGAACAATTTTTGATGTGCACGCATACAAGTCGGCCACAAAATAGCTTGGACCCAAAAAAAATGCTTGAACATAAAAAATTTAAATAATTACTCCTTATACATCTACAACATGCCACATTCATTAAGTCAGCCATAATGAGCAAATAAACAGAAAAATATCCTACCGGATCTCCTTACTCGTACACCAATTAATGCAACACCACAAAACTTAACAATAAGATAAAAATATGCTTAACAACCTATCCCGGGGATCCACAACTCAAAATGATGATCCAGTGAAGCATACGGATCCACATACTACCCGGATACCTTGTTCTTCCTACTTTTTACCGGTAACACTCTGTTCTCTACTTTATCTACCGGTATGACCAAATTCTGATCTGTGTACCAAAATAATGACTTCAATTGCCATCAATGACAACACTAGAAGCCATATTCCAATAATCTCTCCCTTTGGCATTGATGGCAACACAGTGAAAAATGACTAAGTGTCGAAACCAATAAGTTCACTACCAAAGTTCAAAATTTCAAAACACAACTTCTTTTCAAAACACTGCTCCTTAGATTTTCAAGGCATTTTTCACTGCACTCTCTCCCCTTTTGACATCAATGACAAAATTTGGGAAATCCGAGAGACAAAATTTCAAAACTGTACAAACATAACTTGTGACTTACATAAGTTTGAAGACATCTGCAAAATCATTCTTCAACACACTTAGATTTGTGTCCCAAAATCTTGGAACTCTCCAAAATGGTTATGTGACCACAAAGTAGATAAGACAGAGTTTCTGCAGCTTCAAGATTTACTGGGTCATGAGATGCCATAGTATCTTTGGCCTCTTTTAATGCATTTTCCCTTATTTCAATCTTCAGACTGATTAGTCCCCTGAGTTCGCATACTCTCCCAACAATCCTTTCATTTTCATGATTTAAACTCCTTATTTTGTCAAGCAAAGATATTACCTGACCTTCTTGTTCACCAACATTACCAGCTAATGGATCAAAAGCATAGAGATAGTAGCCAGTTGCTTTTCAATATCCTTCACCTTTTTCTCATTGGCTTTAGTGAATTTAGACAAAACTAAACATGTCTTATACACTTTTCCTCCTTCAAAAAAAGTATCTTGAACATTTCTCATGTAGGTGGCTAGCAAAGTTTTATCTTTTGCAATCAGTTCTTTCAAACTACCAAATCTCTTTTCCTTAAACTCCTTCTGCACCTTAATCAAGGTTGATTTTTCAAAAGATTCAAAGTGAGAACTTACAAAATTTATCATCTTCTTTAGCTCACTGGAAGAGGAACCAGACGGATCCATGACATGAGTAGGTATTAATTTCTATAGAACTCTAGATGTGAGGCTTAGCAATTCACTATCCTCTATGTGGGACTTCAAAATCTTCTCACTGGCTTTGGCTTGAGCAATTGAAGCAACCTTCATCATCTGAATTGGGGACAAAGTGGATAGATTGATTGAGCTTTTATCCAATTCAGGATCTAATTCTTCTTGCTATTCCATTAGAGATCTCTTCACTACCTCCACTCTGATTTCCTTGACTTGAACTTTTTCTTCTTCAACCTTGGGTTCTTCATAGACTATTTCTAGATTGCCTTTAGTCACTTTAACCTCTTCATTTTGCACCTCCTTCTCTTCAGCTAATACCACCTTAGGATCTTCAGTTTCCATAGGTGTCTCTGTATTTTCTACATCATGAGGAATCTAAAAATCCTCAGCATCTGCATTCACTTCCTTATTCTCTGGAACATTTTCAGTATTTACTTCTTCAACATTTATCTTATTCTTTGAAAAGAAATCTTCCAAAATTTTCTTGGTTTCACTAACAATAGTATCAATTTCACCAATCATGAGTTTATTCACCCTGGTCTTGCTCTTAAATTCATTTTTGGTCTTTTCAAGGAGTGAATTCATCTCCTCAATTGACATTTCCGGACATAAATCAGCAAGAATTCTCTTCCTCAAATTCTCTTCTTCTGTTCTGGCACTTAATCTTCTTGACTCCAAAACATCATATAGACTCTTTGGAAAACTAGACATAATTTCAACAAGAACTTTATTGAAAATATTCATATGTTTTATTGTGGCTTCTTCAAGAGTTCTTTGATTGGATTCATTAAAGGTTTCATACAACTCACTGAGGGGCTTGAGATTTCCATCTTTGACAACTACATTCTCAACTTCCTCAACTGACATACCAGATTTGTCAACTTTTGTCTTTTTCTTTGCTTCTTCTTCTTTACCGGAAGATTTTCTGTTGTTTAGCTTGATAGCCTGAGTTCTAGTAACCTTCATTTCTTTCACAACTTCTTCTGATTCAATTTCCTCCTCATCTTCATAAACAACTTCATATGTTCTTGTGCTTTTATTCTTCTTCCTTTTTCCGGACGCCTTGTCTTGAGTTGGCTTGGCTGTAGGGGAATTCTTGGTAGATCTAGTGCAGGAAGAAGATGTTCCCAGACTAGCTTTCTCTTTCTCTTTTGCAGCTTCAACCTCATCTCTCTTCCTTCTCACTTCTTTCAATTTCTCTATAGGTATGCCCATACTTTCTGTAAAAAATTCTACCTAGATTTCCTTACTCTCCTGACTATCACCATTTTTTTTAGTTCCACATGAACCTGCATACTTTTCTTTGCATAATTTCCAAACCTCTCTTCTCCCTGATCTAGAGGTGAACTCAACAAGTGTTCTACATACATCTTCAAAATGTTCTCCTCTACTTCGTATTCCATAGGCATGATCCAGATTGTTCTGGGATTAAAGCAGCTTCCATATGGCATTGATCAATGTCCACCATGAAGTAGATAGTATCTTTGTACTGTTCCACAACTGAAGTGGGAATTCTTTCCCTAGCATGCATCATATTCTAGAAATTTTTAAAGTACCCCCAGAGGGTAGTATTCCTGATCTAGCGATCACCAATTCCAAACATGTTCCTTGTCTAAACAGCTACCGACTCATCATTTTTCCAATGTACTTTTCCAACTCTGGAACCTTATTCATGAAATAGAACAAAAAAAATAGTAGATTACCATATTTGAAAGTATTCTTCTTATCTTTCTTGATTTTTCCCAAGTTCTCCATCAACTGACTTCTGAGAAACACAAATCATAATCTGCATTTTGTTTCACCATCTTATACGTTGCATAGATGGTCGTGCCGGATACTGAATTATCTTAGTTTGAATGGTAGATCTTATACCCAATAACCATTGATACAAATTTCACATCCACTTCAACAATTTCTTCTATTGTCATTGCCCTTCTATCCCATTGAGCACCTATTGCCTCAGTAACCTTGTCATTCTTTACAGATTTCAAGACTAGAAGTCTACCGGTGGAATTCAGACTCGTGACCGTACTTATAGCCTCTTTCGTGATTTTGAATGGCACACTCAACCACATGAATTTGGCATGACCATGACTCAAAACATATTAGACCCATTCACTTTCCTCAAATATTGGAAATTTTGCAAACTGCGTGAACTTCTCTTAAATAGGGTTTTAAACTCCGATTTTACAGTAAAATCCTCTTGAATTATATGATTGGAATACAGATTCATCAATTGAGAGCTTCCTAATTCTTCAATATTTGCATGTATATAAGCCCTAATATCCTCAATATGCAAAACTTCGTATGGTACAGATGAAAATGCGTCTAAGGGCTTGGTCTCAATAGACTTATAAGGATGCCATTTAAACTTTGGATGGGGTTTATCCTCTACTTCGACTACTAGAGGAGTAGACATAATTGCAAATTCATAGATTCATATGCTTTTCAATAAATACCTTTCTGTTGGATCAAAGTTTGATTGTGAAACCTTGTTCATTCTTGAATTTCTCCACAAATCAACAAAGTTCACTCTAGGACTCTCCAAACTGCTTTTCTCCAAAAGGAATTTAAGTGAAAAATGAAGGATAGAAATGTTCTTTTATCGTCTGCACACCTAACCCTTTTTGTGGCAATAAATGCTTTTACCCTAGTTCATTCAGTTTCCTAGTTTCCATGTAAAGAGACAGATGATTCTTCTACGGATCTCCAAAATTCTTCAATAATACCTCCAATTTGTTGAACAACATCTAAAAAGCATTGATGCACCTACTGGACTTGTCCACATTCCATTATCAATTATCTGCAAGGGGTTAAAATATTTTTTTGACAGCTCCCCCTAGCCCAAAGGCCTAAAACTAATTCCCAGAGGAATTACTAGAAGCTTCTTCCTGTGCTGGCTTATTCCTTCAACAGAGGGATTCTTCTTTACCCATTTCTTTTGCATTTGCCTCCTGATCGCATAAGTGGTGACTTTACCTTTTCCCTTAACATCTTGTTGCATGTTCTGTTTTACTGAACCTCTTCTGTTCCAACAAAATCTGGCAATGTGGCCAATTTTTTTGTAGTTGTAGCACACAACACTTCTTTGTCTAGACCAATTGTTCCACTAATTTTGTCTTGATCTGCATTGATTAGCAATATGCCCAAATCTATTGCATGGATAGCATCTGACATCTCTATGAAAGTTATTCATCACAACTCTACATTCACTTGACTTATGACCATACTTATAGCAATTAAAACACTGACCTGAGAATGGTGGTCCACTTGTGTTCATCCTGCTCCTACACTGAGAAGCGATATGACCAAATTTGTTGCAAGAAAAATAGTAGCCATTGAATCTTTGAGCATTTGGTTGTCTTACCGGATTTCTTCTAGCTCCATTCATCTGATTTCCTTGTCCGGATTTCCTTTGTCCAGATCTAGAACTTTCTCCTTCTTCATATCCAATACCTCGCCTGTCACCATCAGTTCTCTGTCCTTTAATCAGTTCATCAAGTTTGGCCGAGCTTGCTTTGAATTTCTTCTTGTACTCATTTGTAGTAGTAGGTTCATTTCTGAGATCATCAAGCTATTTTTCAAGCACTTCCTCATTGTTTTTAGATTGCTCTAGTTCATTGTCCAATCAGCTGCATAGTTCAAATTTTTCTTTCAAGGCTTGTGCAAGCTTTTATTCATTCTTCTTTCTATCTTCAATCTCCTTGGTCATCTTCATCATGATGGATTCCATCTCATGCTTCAGGGCAACATTTTCTTTGGAAATTTGTTCACATTCTTATGTTTTCTCTTTCAAGGCTTGACTCAATTGTTCATCTTCCATGCTTCTGTTCTTCTGCTTAAGCTGATCACCCAATTCCTTTCTTTTCTCTCTTGATTCATTGATTTTGTCTTTCAATGACTGAATGAATTTCTTTGCACTCTCAAAATTTTCTTGCAATTCCCGGTTCTTAGACTTTGACTAGTCAAGATCATCTAGGGCCACCATAAGTTGTTGAAGAATGATTGCATCCATTGAAAAACAACTTCCAAGATCTCCTCAAGCTGTTAGACTTCTTTTGAGGAACTAGCTCTGATACCAATTGTTGGAAACAAGCAACACTAAGAGGGGGGGTGAATCAATGTTGTGCAAAAATTAAATTTACTATTATGATCTTAAACTCACTTAAGCATTCATCAAAAGAAATATGCATGAACATAAAGGAAACAATCACATCACCATAACACCAAGATTTTCATGTGGAAACCCTGTTAGGGGAAAAACCACGATGGATGGCCAATCCATAATATAATCTAAGTATACACAAAAGAAATATTACAAAATGGGAATGCACTTGCATTCAGGCTCACTACCTAGAGCTCACTGCTCAAAATATAGAAGCATTTTGCCTTACAATGATTTGGATTAGATCCAAGAAGATGAACTGAGAGAATAACATCTACAAATGCTTGATTTTAGTTCCGGTTAAGCTTAGTAGTGATCTTCTATCCTTTTGACTAATTTTGCAATTCTGCTTTGCTCTGCTCACTTCACAAAATCTTTGATGCACAAGTGAAAGTGTGCATAATCACCTAATTACTCTTCTGATGATCACAACACCCTTCAACACACCTTTCACACATCTCTTACACACAAAAATGATATAACTGATCACTTATATATATCCGCAACAAAATATCTTATCTTTACAAGTGAGCTTCAAATAAAATACAAAATATTCTCCATGTGTTGGATCAAATCATGGACAATTTTTGATGCACACCCATACAAGTTGGCCACAACATATCTTGGACCCAAAAAAAAATTCTTGAACATAAAAACATTTAAATAATTACTCCTTATACATCCGTGACACTCCACATTCATTAAGTGTTACCTGATTTTCACCTGTGGGCTCAATCAGGCAGGGCAATCTATGTTACAGGTGTTCATGAAGGCCAAATGGAGGCATTGTTTTGCAAGGTTAAATCATACATCTGATGCTATTTCACAAGGAGGTTTGTTGGAAGGTATACCTTAGTTGGATCTGGCATAGAACTCCTCAAAGAAGAAAGTAGGTGAGACCCTCCAGTTGTCTTGCTGACTGGCTGTTGTGCTATATTCATTCGAAATCCTCAGGTCGCTGAGACATTTTGGTCGCCATGAAGTTTTCTATCTCTCCCTAACTGAGGAAGTCCTGCCGACAGTTGTTCACAAGGTTAGCATCGGGGAGAGTGGTTTACCTTCGCTCTGACCTCTGGTTGATAAATGGAACTCTCGGCGTAATGTTTTGAGCTCGGGGAGATGTCTCGGCGATGGCGTGAAGTCTCGCCAAAAGGCTGTGGCTTCGGCGTGATGTCCTACTGATAAGTGATGTTCTCGCCGATGGTTTTAAACCTTCGGTGTGAATAATGGAACCCGCCATGAGGTCCTACTGACATATGAAATTCTCCCCGACAGTTGTTCACAAGGCCGTCATCGGGGAGAAAGATTTACATTCACTATGAGGTCTAGCCGAATGAGCGAGGTCTCGCTGAAAGGTTTGTGGCCTTGGTGTAAGGTCTTGCTGACCCGATGAAGTCTTACTAAAATGTTTGAGCTCGAGGAGAATGGTTAGTGCTCGGTGTAAGGTCCTGCCAACTGAGGGGAGTCTCACCGAAAGAATTGTAATCTGTATGATGTCTTGCCGACTCGTGATGTCTCGCTCATGGTTTTAACTTTTCGGTGTGACTAATGGAACCCGCTAGGACCTCTTGCCGACAAGCAATTGTCTTGCTGATGGGTATGTATGTTTCGGTAAGACTCCTGGCAATGACTGGCATTGGGGAAAGGTGTTATGCTCGGTATGATGTCTTGTTGATGAATGTTTGTCTCACTGATGGTTTTGGATGCTGTGATATAACTCTTGAGGCTCACCGAGACTCTTGGCCGAATGGCTTGCACTTGCTGTGACCTTTGGCCGATAGCGATAGTCTGGGCGACCATATTTGACATTGGTGTAACTCTTTCTGACCCAATGAAGTCTCGCCGAAGGATTGTGCCTTCGGCGTAGTGTTTCGAGTTCGCTATAATGTCCTGCTGAATGCGGATGTCTCACTGATGGAAGAGCACAGCGGTATAACTCTTGCAGCTCACTATGAGGTCTCACCGACAGTGGTAAGTTATACTGATAACTGTTGTGGAGCATTGTGGCATCAGGGAGACACGGCTAGTGTCTCACCGACATGCGATTATGCAAGAATAACCTTTGACCGTCTAACGATCTGATGTGGCATCTGTTCAACCACTCAGAGGAAGCTACAAGTGAACTATTGGCAGCTTGACTAGTGCCAAGAAGATCAACAGAGCATAAATGAAATGGATCTACTTTGCTTTGATGGATGATCAAGGCATGTGAATTCAGTTCAGAGGGCACTTGATGCTGCTTCTCGAAGAGGGTCAACTTGTAGAAGGGTCTAGAATAGGAGGAGAATAGAAAGGAGGAGACCACAAGGACAGCTGGGATGTCGACTGGAAAGAGTGGATTGACATTTATGATAACACTCAGAAACATTCAAAGCAGCTCTGCAACAAGGTTCGAGGGTGGACACAGAGGCCAGAAGTTAATGTGATTGTTCCCAAAAGATCTGAAGGCCACTCTTGAGGGCGATCTTTTCATCAACATGGATAGAGAGATGCACATTGAATGCAGCATTAACTGTATTCCTAAAGATAGGAGGGCTGACGTGTTCAACAACCGATTCATTTTTTGTAAGCCCTAGGGCAGGGGCCGACACTTTTAGAATATATGGCATTTTTGCCTCTTTGTAAATGGAGGAGTTTAGATTATGCATTCTGGAGAGTTAGTGATTTTTCTCAAATCCTTTCTCAGATTAGAAAACTTTTGTAACTCATTTGGAGTATGACATACAACGTTTACCTTGGATACTATTGATTGTCTCATTTTTCCTTCTTGTTCTTGCAGCATCATGTATTGTCAGGTGATTGATCAAGTTATTTGTGAGATCTTTTTTTATTTCCCTGTAGCTTTGTCTCACGTATTATGCCTTTTTTACAAAAGTATGGTTATGCAGGTTGTAAATTGTGTTTTAAAGTTGTATATGACCCTTTTGATTTGTGAAAGTTACCTTTCCTTCTTAAAAGCATATGCAAGTCAACCTTTTTATGAAATATTCATGCATAAACTTACGGTAACACGTTGTACAGTTCAATGTCAGTCATCATTATTCAAGTGTATGCCAGTCTGAATGTTCATAGCTCTTATTACATTTAGGTGTATCACCATAGAAATAATGTTTTCAATAAGTTTTAATTTTTTATGCAATCCTTCTCCCTTTTCCTTACAAAAATTAGTAGTTTAGGTGATACGGCCAGCATAGGAAGCCGGCCTTCTCTAGAGGTTGACCTCTGTCTACAAGAAACCCACAACTTTAGAGGTCTTCCCATGTTTTCTCTGAAGTATCAAGTTTTGCAACTTGATAAGGGTGCAATTTCTAGGAGATAACATTAAGTCGGCCACAATGAGCAAATAAACAGAAAAACATCCCGCTGGATCTCCTTACTCGTGCATCAATTGATGCAACACCACAAAACTTAACAATAATATAACATATATGCTTAACAACCTATCCCAGGGATCCACAACTTAAAATGATGATCCAGTGAAGCATACAAATCGACATACTACTCGAATACCCTGTTCTTCTTGCTTTCTACCTGTAACACTCTATTCTCTACTTTATCTACCGGTATGACCAAATTTTGATCTGCGGACCAAAATAATGACTTCAGTTGCCATCAATGACAACACTAGAATCCATATGCCAACACATCCATCATCTTAGTTTAGGTTGGTGGAGTGATTTCTAATAAAAATAGTTTCTTTGAGATTTCTTCTAAAGAAACTATCTTCTTTGACTAGGGCATGTGCATCATCAAGGAATTTTTTTGTTTAGTCTTGGAGGAATGCTTTTCAAGGGAATATTTTGTGATTCTTTCATTCTTGATATACGCAAACTATTCCTTCATTTTAATGTTGATAAAGCACCTTGACTCACCAATATAAGGAGTCCCACATAAGTAATCAATATTATAGAACCTAAGTTGAGAGTAATATCTTTGGGATCTTTGGTGGTCAAGACAAGGCTTCTAATGGTCATAAGGGGCTTGAAAGCATAGTTTAGTCCCTTTTTATGGATAATTTTAGTGATCTTATTAGAGATACTTTCAATGTCGGGGAGAGTCACATCATACACCCCAATAAAATATTGACTTTTTGGTTTAGAGCTCAAGTGGGATTTGGCTTGCTTGAAAGCTCTCATGATATACTTGTTGTGGCACCCATTTAATTTTAATACTTTGAAAAGGTGGGAGAGTTCTTGGTTAATGTGTTGGTCATTGCAAATGTGAGGGGCCTAGTGGTCAAATTATTAAGGAAACTTGCATTTTGGGTAGGGTAGTGATGTGAGGGATCATGGAGGTAGAGGTCTAGGTAAGTGGACCAAATTGGGGGACAAAAATAGGAAAATTAGTGATTTTTTCCTTTAAGTGGTCATGTTATTTAAAATAGCAATAATATGATTGTGTTATGGCTTGATAAGTTCCAATCCATAACATGATTGTTTTATGTTCCACAAAATGTGATTGCATTTTGTGGAACATAAAAAATGATCATATTTCATGTTCCAAAAAACATGATTACATTTTTTAGAACATAAAAGAGCGAATAAATGCAAATATGTTATGTAATGCGCTTGTGGTTTTTCCTCAAAAAAATTCTACATTTTTCTTTGGAATCTAGTTTGGACAACAAACCTAAATGGTTGGGATTCTAATTTCCCCCATTTGACATGTTTTTAATCTTTAATAATATTTTTCAACTTCAACATCATCAAATTTACTCATTTAACAATATTATTTGACAAAATTAACTTACCATATAATTTTTTTTCATTTTAAATACATTAACATATTTATTTATATTTTCTTTTACTAATTTTTGTAATTCTTCAAATACATATATATTGATTTTTCTTTACAACTTTTAATATATTTATCAATTTTAAATATATATATGTAATTTATTATGCTTCATTATTTACACATTCAAAAAATTATATTTTCAAATATTTTTGTACATAACTTATGAGATGCACATGCTTAGTGATGTAATTTATAGGATTCATCCACTTTGGAAATCACAACAAACACAATAAAAAATATAAAAATACATTAACTATATTTCTACCAAGTGGTTTAAAAAAATACTTATTACAACAAAAAAGAGGGGAGATGCACATCAAACACTATGTTATATTTTAGTAAGAATAATAGCAATTTTTTGTGTGTACACAATATTCGACCCTCTTAATCTTTAACCATTAAAAAAATAAGTTTAGTAGTTTAGAAACTAGATGCGAAGTACTGCAACTTTTATTTTTGTTGTATCTGCAAATTTTAAGTGCATTAATTTTAAATTACTTATATAAATATAGGTTTAGCTGATTTCAATAAAAAATGTGGTCACTTTTAAACCCCTTTTTGTCCTTCATTTCCATCTACTTACTCATCTATGTCGTAGATTTCTTGAAGATCCACAAATAAGAGAACCATCCCCTTTCCTAATAAAAAGGATGTCTAAGAAAGGAAGTTGATTGTTGGTTTCAAGTTCTTTCATGAACTAGATGAAATTAGCAATTTGTTTAAGTGAATGGAAGCTTTCCAATTCATCAAGGTCGTGGGACAGACATATGTTCATATCATCTACATAAAAGTTAACTATGACAAAAACAAATAGAGATGAAGAACATGGATTTAAGGCAAAGCTCAACAAGGAAAGCAATTTCCTCATTGATCCTACGGTCACGGAGAGCTCGGTAAAAAAGGACACCACATCAAGGTTACCAAAATGTCACCATCATCAACCTTTTTGTCTATGATGAAATTTACAAAATGGACAGTCTTTTGATGAAGAAGACGAATTCCTGACTAGAAGAGCGACTAATTTCCCTAGATAGGCAACAAATTTGTCAGTCGAGTTAGTACTATCAACAATTGCCCTAAGAAGAGTGTCGGTCTTATGAATTTTTGGTGCACCATAGATACATGGGGTGATTTCATTATGGGGCAACAATGTTATCAATTCGTATAGATAAGCAACAATATTAGGTACATGTTCATTTAAATATTTGAAACTATAACTTAAAATCCCCATATCTGAATCGCACGAATTACAATTAAACCGTGCATTACTAAATCGCATGTATTAGAGCTTATGCTTATCTTTGATCTGGATATAGAAAGATTCAGATGTGTTAGAAATATGACATTTGTGGAATAAAAAAGCATACCAATCTGGCATGCATTTTGGTTTAAACCAGGGCTTAAATTTGACGGTCGACCTTGCCTGTCAACAAATTTTTTAATGACGGTTATCTATTTAAAGGTGCCCATAAAACATTATGATATACCTTAGTGTAAGTAAAATTATATATAAATCAAATATATATATCATTATAATTCTATATAAATTTTGACAGTCTATCCAAAATCTCTCCTTTCATCTGATACAATCTTCTAAAAATTTTGATTGTATTTTACGGCAAAAATCTCTAAATACGGTCATATGGCCATCAAATTTAAGCCCTGGTTTAAACATTTAATTTCTTGGCGCATATTTTGAATTTAAAGTGTAAAATGAAACGGAACTGGGAGATCTCTTTTGGACATGCACAAATGCAGCTACATTGCAATAACGGAAAATTAGCGTTCAACACCCAGTTAGCTGCAACAATCAATGCCGAGACATGCATTCTGACCAAATAAAAAGGATCTTCAGATCCTCTTTCACAGACTTAGACATCTCAAGCTTTTCTGCAAAGACAAATACAAAACTTTTCTTACACGCAGCTTCCAAACTGTGGTAAAGCCACGTAATTAATTCTACTTGTTTCTTGCAATTCTTTAAGGAAGAGTTTTCTCTTGGCAACGATGTTATCAATTCGTATAGATAAGCAACAATATTACTTGTTCATTTAAATATTTGAAACTATAATTTAAAATCCCCATATCTGAATCGCACGAATTACAACTATACCTTGCATTACTAAATCGCATGTATTAGAGCTTATGCTTATCTTTGATCTGGATATAGAAAGATTTAGATGTGTTAGAAATATGACATTTGTGGAATAAAAAAGCAAACCAATCTGGCATGCATTTTGGTTTAAAAATGTAATTTCTTGGCGCATATTTTGAATTTAAAGTGTAGAAAGAAACGGAACTGGGAGATCTCTTTTGGACATGCACAAATGCAGCTACATTGCAATAACGGAAAATTAGCGTTCAACACCAGTTAGATGCGACAATCAATGCCGAGCCATGCATTGACCAAAGAAAAGGATCTTCAGACTTAGACATCTCAAGCTTTTCTACAAAGACAAATACAAAACTTTTCTTACACGCAGCTTCCAAACTGTGGTAAAGCCACGTAATTAATTCTACTTGTTTCTTGCAATTCTTTAAGGAAGAGTTTTCTCTTGGCAACGATGTTATCAATTCGTATAGATAAGCAACAATATTACTTGTTCATTTAAATATTTGAAGCTATAATTTAAAATCCCCATATCTGAATCGCACGAATTACAACTATACCTTGCATTACTAAATCGCATGTATTAGAGCTTATGCTTATCTTTGATCTGGATATAGAAAGATTTAGATGTGTTAGAAATATGACATTTGTGGAATAAAAAAGCAAACCAATCTGGCATGCATTTTGGTTTAAAAATGTAATTTCTTGGCGCATATTTTGAATTTAAAGTGTAGAAAGAAACGGAACTGGGAGATCTCTTTTGGACATGCACAAATGCAGCTACATTGCAATAACGGAAAATTAGCGTTCAACGCCCAGTTAGATGCGACAATCAATGCCGAGCCATGCATTCTGACCAAAGAAAAAGGATCTTCAGACTTAGACATCTCAAGCTTTTCTGCAAAGACAAATACAAAACTTTCCTTACACGCAGCTTCCAAACTGTGGTAAAGCCACGAAATTAATTCTACTTGTTTCTTGCAATTGTTTAAGGAAGACTTTTCTCTTTCTTGATCTGCACTGAAAAATAGGAGTTTAAAAGAACGATTTTTCATTTTTTTTATTTTTTCCACATATTTGTGATCTGAACCATAGAATTTTCTTTCACATTTCAATTATCACGGAGATGGAAACCAAATAAATCAGTTACTCGTGCTGTTGATACTTATTTCTCAATATTTTCTTATAATATGAGAAATTCTAAGCGTATTACGTTTTGTAACACAGTTACTGCAGATGAATGGCCTGCAGTTAGGACGCATTAAGCATCATGTAAGTTTTCTTTATTGATTTGTGTGTTTTTGAATTTGAAGATGAGACGAGTAGTAACATGAATGAATTTTGTTACCAGGAGGACGGAGGAATCTTGTCTGGATCTGAATCATTCTCCGGAACGAAGTGGTACTCCTAGCGCTGCCGTAGTCGTAATGAAACAATGGCGACCAGATTTTTACGAAGAGCCGCCGGATCCAACTGACTCTTTCCCTAACAGAGAATTGAAGGGAGGAACTGCAAAGAAAGAGTGTGAAAATTATACTATTAATGAAGGCGAGGATGAGGATGAGCAAGAGCATGACTGCATGTTGAGGCAAAGGCAAGATCACAATAGTCGGCCTTTAAGGATAATATTGCCTTCAACAAATGACCTTCACGCTCATGCGGTGGCTGCTCCTGAGGCGGCATGGAATTTGTCTGAGTCTCAAATTGATGCATCCAACAGTAGCACTGCAGGCAGCGATAAATTAGGTTCCATCTCCTTCCATCTTGTCAGTTCAATCTTGTTAAATCGGGTTTTGTTTTGTCAGGAAATTTGCTTAAATTTTGCTCACTAAATTTCCCCACCATGGAAATTAGCTGATAATTTTATGAATAAATGAATTCTTTTCTGTTCCAATTCTTAGCTGAAAACCTCGTTTGTCTGAAGGAATTCATTTGAATTTTTGTGGGTAAGAATTCTATTATTTTAATAAGAAAGTTTACATTTTTATTGTAAGAATTCTATAATTTTACAAAGAAAATAAAAAATGCTCCGAGTATTGCTATTATTGAACTTGCCTGAATATCTCGTCATTTGTAAAATTTAAGTTCGCTAATAAAATAATGAGCGTATGTTTCCCGCAAGCATTGCAAATGAAAATTTATCTGCTATTGTAAGAATTTTATATTTTAAGAACGAAATTAAAAAATGTTCCGAGTATTGCTATTTTAAGATTATGAGAGTATGTTTTCTTATAACTGTATCTTTTTGTGATTAGTAAACTATTATTTTTTAATATATAAAAAATAATAAAACTATTCTTTTCAAAAAAATTATCTGCATCATTATTTTTCAATTAAATGATAATTTGTTTGATCATAGAATTGATATTCTAAACTTTGTTGAAAGCCTGTGTCACTAAATCTCTGAGATTGAAATTCGCTGAAAAGACATCCATTTACAATATGCCTAGAAACCTCTACTTCTAAATTTCTATATTGTAAGCCTAGCTGAACATGCGGTCAATTGCAACAATTTTTCTGACCCTCCGACGACGAATTGATTTACATTTTTTTATAAAATTGCTTTTGAAAGTTTTTCGTGCATAAAATTTTGCAAGATCTTAAAATTTGATTTATTTAGATGGCTGTGCAAAATTTTGAATATTGCTTTACAATCAATTTTTTTACATCTTTTACGTCGTTGCACAACGTTCAGCTTTTCCGTGGCTTTGCTTTTCAATTTAAATTTGAACATAAAATCCTGGCGAATCAGGGGGCATTAATAAATTATTTCAAAGAGGGAAATACATTTTTCTGGCCATTCTGTGTTTTAACTCTTCTTCGGTTCAAATTCTATGAAGGCTGTTGCAACTTTATCTCTTCAACAAGCGGGTCAATACTTTTCCTTTGAATGATTTTATTAACATCTATATCCTGGCAGGAGAATTCTCTCTGCATGTAATTTTGCATAATTAGTAATTAGTTGTGTGTATTCTGAGTAGAAAGTAATGTTAATTGTGTGGATTATGCAGACAAAAGAAAGCGCAGGGTCGAATCAACCGAGGAAGATGCGAACGACAGGCCGTATGAATGCAGGTTTTGTGAAATGAAATTTACGAAATCACAGGCACTTGGGGGACACATGAACCGCCATCGCCAAGGTAATCTTTCATTACAAAACACCAGTAAAGTTTCGCAGAATCTGATGAATAATTTTACTGAATTTATGTCACTGAGTTATGACTGTGCAGAAAGAGAACGAGAACAGTTACATCAAGCAGAGACACTCATTTTTAACAATATCAATAACAATATACAGCAAGGCGGAAACCTGACGTCTCTCTTGTAAGTATCCCATATAATATTTTGACATATGAAACTGCAACTTTTCAATTGAACAGATTAGGCTGTATTATTTCATTAAACCACCTCTGGGTAATATGTAATTAATTGAAATTTCTCTTACTCCAAAATCATACTTGACACTCTCAAGAATACCTTACCTTGCAATTAGGTTCTATTTAAATTTATCAGAATAAAACATATTTTGGTTTGATACTTTATAGGAAAACCCTGTGATGGAACTTGCAGTGTGGTCTAAAATGTCCATTTTATAAAAAAATCCAGTTGTTTTAATTTATTTTTCAATATTTATGGACTGTGGATGCCTTACAAGCACCTTCCATACTTTATTTGTTGTTATAGAAATAACCATTATAGTATATAATGATGTTGTTGGTAGATTTTTACATGTGAAGGTTCAATTTTTCAATTTCTAACACACGAGGATTTGTTTGATGTTGTTCAAACAATGCCATATACTGCAGCCAAAACAGTGGGATTCCTAATTCTATGTTTAATCAGAGGTCTTCTTCTTCACTTCCATCCCAGTTTTCAGAAACACAATCACAGCAGCAGAGCAGTATCTACCATCAATCTCCCCTATGCTGGAACCAGGGAGGTTCTACCATTACATATGCACAAGTTCCAAACATTACTGGTTTTGCAGCAAAACAAGACGACTGGCCCTCTTTAGGAAGATCCACAGCCTTTGCAGCTTCCCTGAACGATATACCATACTTGTCTCACGGGAGGAGCCAAGATTTGCTGGGAATGTCAAATGAAAGGAACACCCAATCGCCATCTAATTTGTTTTCTTCTGAACCGAACACGGTAGGGGTTTTACCAGTGCAGAGAAGCGGATTTCTTCAGAGGCAAGGTTCAGGGGTGGGGACAGGGGCACAGTCTTCCTCATCAGTATCCGGACTCACGGAAAGTCGCTTCCACCCCAGTTTTCACCATTCTGCATCTTACCCATTCCTAACTACAGAATACAACATTTATAATGCAGCCGGCAATGGTTCATCACAACATTTCAATTTACACGGGAGTTCTTCAATTCAAGGCATTTCATTAATAACAACTCCAAATTCAGCTAATATTCCTTCTGCTGCTTCTGCTGATGTTGCTGGGAAGAGCATAACTGGGGTCCTGTCCCCGGACTTTGAATGGCTTTATTCACAACAGAAAGCAACAAACGCAATGAACTCCATACCCAATGATGAATTCGGCCTGTCTTTGGGTTCTGATAACTTGGCCACTGGACCAGTGCCAAACTCTCAGGGACCTGGACTTGGCCTACCTGGTGAAACTTCCGCCAGACAGAGAATCAATATGGCTGCAGATTCATCTTCCATCTCATTCGGGACTGATTACAACAATGCAGAGATCGAAAGCAAATATAATCAGGGAATTCCTAAAGTAAGTGCCTAACCAAATTCAATCTTGTAAATTTGTAATTGTTACACAATATCTCACTTTGACCGCCTCTGAACTGAAACTAGATTTAGATAAATGTGGAAAACGAAATAAAGAGAACTGTACTAATTATTTATTTTATCAACTGAAAACTCTTAGGCAAGTATTAGTCTTTAGATTACGGGGGTTGTTGGAAATATGCTCCATTTTAGTTTATTTTTTATTTTTATGTATTTTTTTCTTATATATATTTTAAAATATTTTTATAATCAATCACATTTAATTAGAGGTGGTTATTTGGATGGTTGGAAGACAAATATACAATCTATTTGTATTATTGATTTAATATTTTATAATAATATAATGTTTGCCTCATATTTATTTGTGTTTATTCTTCTTCTCTTCACCATTATAAATCTTGTAATATACATGACTTTTATTTGATATCAAACCAACTTTTTCTAATTAATTAAAAATATGTAGACATTCTCAAAACCTAGATGAATGAAAATTTATTTTAGAGCAAAGAGATTTAACAATCAATCTACTCATCTTTTAAACTCTGAGAAGTTTGTTGTGCGTGTGAAAACCAAGAGAAAACGAAGGTCATAAAGGGAGATTGAGTGCAATAGGAAGAATTTATTACCTTTGTTAATATCCCTGTAGAAAGTTGTGGATCTACCATTAGTTTTTTTGTTGTTGCCCTTACAAACTGTTTAGGTTTCTTTCTACCAAAATAAACCCAAAAAGGATGTAGGAGTGGATAGAGTTCTTTTTAATCTTTACCTAAATCAAGTTGGTTGGTTTGAAGGTCCACCGAATGTGGTGATGCAATCAAAATTTATCAACAATGTTGTGAATGTTGATGTGGGTTTGAAGCTAGAAGCTTGTGTGGATCATGTATGACATCTAGATCAACATTTCCACACAAGACAATGGCTACCAATTGCACGTGTCTATGATACATGATTCTATGTTCCCTATGTTGAGATGTTTTGGAATGCTACGATGTTTGTTTTCATTTTTCCTCTTAATCAAAAATTTATGTTGGTGTTCAAAATTTATATCACAATATTTTAAAGGTTGTGATAAGTATGATTTTGCATTAGTATGAGATGCAATATTAAAAGGGGATAAGGGATTTGATTTATTAGGATATATAAGATGTAAATTTGTATTTATAAGGTATTTTTTGTGATAAGGAGAAATACATTTTTTAAGGAGTGATAAGATGGTGTTAATAGGAGTAATAAGGTGTAAATTGTAAATCAAGTTTTGTTTGATCTTGGTCTAGTGTTAAGATCCATCAAATTAAGTATCTAGCTTTTTGACATTATTAGTTGAGCCTACATCATGAGATCTACTATGTATGAAGATGCCATTTTATCTTCATGCATTAAAATTGACAACTCAAAAGAAACTAATTAAATAGTAGAATGTTGGAGGCTATTTGATTTACCTTTATATAATTTTGTGCTTAATATATTTTATTACAATCTAAGGAGATAAATAAGTTACAAGATCAAACATCCAATACCTTAGCATATAAGCAAGATGTTAAGAAAAATGTACCTTCTTCTAGTATTTCCACGTAGAAAGTGAAAAAGAAAAATATTACACTCAAAATCAAGCAAGCATATGTTCCATCTTCTCTTGTGTCATAGAAGAAAATGTTGTGTCTAAGTTAGGTAGTGTTTTGTCAAAACCTTTATCTATATCTAGAAAAATATCTAGTTCTATTATTCCCCAATTAAAACCTATTGTGTGAGTCTAGAAGTCTCATAAAATAAACAAGGAAAAACGTGGCCTTGATTACAAATGTTTTATTGGATTTTATGTACCAATGTATTGAAAATCCATCAAATTTGTATCTAGAGGGCTTATTTAAACACACGTAATGTTGAATCTTGTTAAAATTGTTCAACTAAAATTATGTTGCTATTGTGTTCATCATGTTCATACATTGGTTTCTTGTTTTAACCTACACTCATGTTATTAATGTGGTCAACATACTCATAATTCTTCTCCTTGTTTTTAGAAGAGAGTGTCCAAACCTATACATTATGTTTTGTAAATCCTTTGTTTGAACCAATTCTTAGGGAGACAATAGATGGTTGTTTAGATTTTTTAGAGATGGATCCATATGCTACAAATATGACCCTTGAGTGTTGTTGAAGCTCCTATTTGTGATGGAATTGCTCTTCTTCAAAGTGTTATGGATTTAATATGTATTCAAAATTCCTTTTGATGATTTGAATTTTTACAATTTTTTTGATAATGTTGATGTAAAGGATTGTTTCTAGTCATTTTACAATTGTTGCATTAGTGTGATTCCCTTATAGGGGGGGCTTTGTTAGTAATATCCTCTCATACTAGGGGAAATTTTGTCCAAGTTTGAGTACATATATTTCCCAAATATGATTGATATATGTTCATTATTGTTTCCAAATTTGATTGTGCTGTAGAAAATCTAACACAATCAAATCCAAAAACAACAATGAACAAAATTATAAACTATGGATACTTGATATCAATGAATGATGTATGCTTAAGATGTTTTGTAGATTCGTTGATTATGTGGCATTATTGGCCTATTTTATATTTTCCCTAAATTGTTGTTTGTGGTAGCTTTGGACATTGATTGGTTCTAAATATTAAAGAGATAAGGATGGGCCATGTGATAGGTCCCAATATTATAGATATCTTATTCGATTGAGATTTTGAGATTATAGAATTTTGGATATATATAACTATACTTTTTATAAAATTGCATGAACAAAGGCTTGCATTAACACCAACATGATGATATCATCTCTACTTCTTGCTTGTTGTTAAAATTAATTTTCAAAGGTAACATGTCATTGGTGTATAATGTGGACATGATTACAAAGATTATATACTTCTAAGTCAAGTCCCATCAATAATGTTTGGAGACAATATAGTTTACAAATCCTAATGATTTTTTTGTCAAGTGGAGATGGATTAGTTCCTTATCACTCCAAAATATTTCCTTTTCTATCACTAGAGTGATATATCAAACCTCTAAGTGATATGTTATCTCTTCTAATATACTCATCGGTATGTGTAAGAAGCTTATCCTTTCAATACACCTATCAATATATGAAAGTGACATTAAAGAATGTGAGAGCAAGTGGGTATGTGGTACATATGAATCAAATGGAAAGGATTTTCCCTATAAATGACACCTATTTAGAAATAAATTGTAATTTCTTTTAGTCAAGATTTATGGTATACAATAGCTTGATGCATGGGTAATGAAGATAAATGAAAAATGAAAACTTCCTTATTTCGCCCTAGTGATTTATAGGGAAGAAGCCATAAATTTCATAGTTGCAACTATATTAGGCATTGGGTATCATACCTCAATTGTAATTCAACTTGAACAATAAATGTGAACTAAGAGATACCTCAAATACTTAAAGTTGGGATTATTTTTAGTTTGAAAAAAAATAAAATTAAAAATTAAAAAGGTAACTTCGGCTTGAGATATCCAATGTCCCCCTAAAGTGGAAAGATGACCTCCTAAATAACCTTCTAAATGACCTTTTTACTTTAAAAAAAAAAAAACCCTTTAATAAACTTTTAGTTTTAAATTGAAACACCCATGAACATATAAGAGATGACACATTTGAGAAATACCCCCAATTTAAAAAAGACTATAATAAAAAAAATTACTACTTAACTTGACTAACCCCCATTATTGTAAATGAAGAAATCCAAAAATTTGAAATAATAGCCCCTACATTGATTTTTAAACAAATGTATGCTCAATCTTAAAAAATATTTAAAATCCTTATCCTAGCTTCCGTTGATGATTTGAAAAATAATATTTAGTAGGGGATTAAATTTTGAGGAAATTATAATATGCCTATTTTTAGAGTTTGATAATGCCGAGAGAATTCCTACAAAACTCAAACTTCTCCCTTGGTACTATCTTTGTCAACACATCAACAAAATTCACCTTTGCATGAATCTTTTCAACTTTCAACTTGCCCTCTTCAATTACACTTTGGATAAAGTGATACTGTAGTTCAATATGCTTGGTGTAATTATGAAATAATACATTCTTGGCCAAGTGAATAGCATTGTTTCTATCACAAAAGAGAGTGAAAACCTGTTGTTTGAATCCCAACTCACCAACAATCACTGCAACAAAATCATCTCAGGTTCATACCTTCAGTGAGAGCAATGTATGCAACCTTAGTAGTAGAAAGGGCAACCACTTGTTGCAATCTAGAGACCCAGTTGATCGCTGCCCCAAAAAATGTGAAAAAATAACTTGTTGTTGACCTTTGTTTATCTAAGTCACCGAATTTATTAGAATCAACATAACCTCGCGGTTGTGTATCTCTCCCTCTAAAACACAAAGCATAATCGGAAGTGCCTTTTAAATACCTCAAGATCTACTTAACCTCATCCTAATGAGTTTTACTCAGATTACTCATGAATTTGCTCACGACTCTCATTGCATGGGAAATTTTGGGACGAGTGCACACCATAGAATACATAAGACTCCCAATAGCTAATGAATATGGAATGTGTTACATGTAGTCTTGGTCTTCTAGTGTTTTTGGACACATTGCAGAGGACAAATGAAAATGATTAGCAAGTGGAGTGCTTACAGGCTTAACACCTCTCATGTTGAATCTATCCAAAAATTTGTCAATATACTTCTCTTGTGATAGTCTGATTTCTCTCTTCTATCTGTCTTGAAGTATCCTCTTTGCTGCCCCTAAGTCCTTCATTGTAAACTTGTGAACTAAGAGTTGCTTCAAATCACAAACAACTCTCATGCTAGTGCCTATTACTAGCATATCATCGACATAAAGCAACAATAACACAAACTCACCATTGTCCAATACCTTATAGTAGATACATGGATTAGATTCATAGTGAGTGAAATGTTGCTTAGTCATGAAGGAGTCAAACTTGAGATACCACTACCTTGAGGCTTGTTTGATCCCATACAAACTTCTGTTCAATCTACAAAACAAATCTTCCTGCCCTTATTTCTCAAATCCTTCAAGATGATGTATACATAATTCCTCTTCTATGTTGCCATGAAGAAATACATTATTTTAGGAGTTTTGTTGTGCTATCACTATAAAATTGTCAAAACAATGAATTACTTTTTTAAACACCAAAACCTCCTTAATTCTTACTCAGGATACTGTATTTCATCGGCTTACACTATTGTCTAATTCTTAAATAGATCTATACCTATTTGTTATATAAATTATTACTAGTTTTCAGAATAGCCCTGGCAAGAAAAGGGCTATTACAATACATTCACCTAAATGATTTAATTCTTTTTCCATCTAGAATGAGAAATTTACATGTAACTTCATATCATTGACCATTTTCCTACATGTTAAGTTCTCTTACTCCAGAACTAACATTTGACTTCCATTACAGTAATTCATTAATCCTGTGTTAGATGTAAATTTCTTGCAAAGGCAGAATCTCTAGGGCTTTTGTGGTTCATGTAGAGCTAGACTTCGGATGCTTTAAAATTGCGGACATGAACTGTCGGGTAAACTCCAATTCACCGGTCATATGAATTCCACAGTCAAGGCTCAAGACATAAGGCAGTTTTGGAGACAACGTCTAGATACACCAGACGTAAAACGAGGGAAATGACAAACTTCAAAGTCTTGGTGGATTGGAAGTCTGGATATAATAGGGACCGTCGGGTTCAAAATATTTCAGATTTAAGATTCCTGCATGAAGCAGACACAAGAAGGTGAGTGTAATCTGACTTCAAGTTTTCTTAGGTTTGAAAGCTTACACGCTTTTCATTGTATGTCAGGTAAACACTATAGGTACGAGAGATGAGTATACAGAATGTTAGGCTCAGGATGGACAGAATAGAAAATAAATATTTTTTCACATAAATTGTGTATATTATATCTGAAAAAATGTAGAACAATTTAATTGTCATAACTATTCATAATTATCTAAACAGAAAAATATATTTACAATTGTATTAACTCAAAGATTAACATGTTAACATCTTCCGTTAATCTAAAGGAGTTATTGTGAAACCAAGCAGTATTTAGAAATGCTCAAACTTCTCTTGACCAAAAACTTTTGTGAGAATATTTGCTAGCTGGTCGAAAGCTTCTTAAAAAGGCCTATTACTATGATAGGTCTTAAATTACTTTGAACTAAGCTTATTATTTGACAGGGTTCAAACTTTGATACTGAGCCCGTTGTTTTGATAGGTCTCAACTTTTGATAAGAAGCTTGTTGCTTTGATAGGCCTTAGCATTTAATAATGAGCTTGTTGCTTTGACATGTCTCAAATTTTGATAAGCCTATTACTTTGACAGGTTTTAAATTTGGGCTTGTTTTGTTCATGCTGCAATTTGAAAAAAATGACCAAACATAAGTGGCCAATATGAGTAGTCACCAACTATCAATCTAAGAAAAAATTGCATTATCACTAAAGATAATATCTAAAATAGCACACATTGGGTGCAATCAATGCATTGTGGAGGAACATATACACATCAATTGTCTATCAATAATATTTAAAATCAAATAGTATTTGAAATAACATACATTAGGTGCAAAATTGTGGAATCACAAGATGTCAACAATCTATGAAGTCTCCACTTGAATCTGACACACACATAATACTCCCGGACCCTTTGGTAGATGAGAGAAAAATGTCAACAATGTGATCTCCTTGATGGAGTTAGTGAACAAGAGACAACATCTTTATCTCCATAACCTCAAATAAATGGAATACATTAGTAATGACCAACATCATCATAAAATGCATCTCCAATATTAGCAAAATCATCTTTCATGGGGAGTAGATTCACTTCATCAATCTTCTCAACAATTGAATTATTATCAAATATATTGAGTCACATCTCAAAAATATAAACATTAACTATAATTAATGTATGCTAGATAAGATCTACATCATTATTAGAAGAACTATGAGGAGTAACATCATCACCATTATGAGTAGGGAAATTTTCACCATCAAAAATAGATTAAATTCTCTTATAATATATTTGGTTAACAAATTAACCTTGAATCTCCACTTTGAATGATCTATCCAACCAAAAGCCATATGCCTAATAGATTTTGAAGGTGGATCTAGTAGATAACAATGTTTGGTAGAATGAGTATGAAAACCAGATGATGTACAAGGGTGTAGTTCAAAGAAATTACTAGAAAGATGACCTTGATGACCACAATGGGAACAAATTTGGACATTATTGGACTTAGTACATATTGCTTTTGGTTTATGAGATTTTTGGAGCTCACAAGAATCATCAAGAGATGTAGAATCAACATGAAATTTATTCACATGTCCCCATCATATAAACTTTATGGGGTTTAGAATATTCTAGGACATAAGAGCCAACAAACACTTGTAACCAAAACTGCATTTTCCCATATTTACTTTCTTACTTTGTTGAAATGCTAGAAGAAGGTAAATATTTCTTAAGATCTTTTTGCTTTACATCTTTCTTTTGTACTTTAGCATTGAGTGTTTGATTGTGTAACCTATCTATCTTTTGTCATAGAAAGACATATTAAGCAAAAAATTATATAAAGGTAGGTTGAAATTTCCTCCAACACTTCGATATTTCATTAGCTTCTTCTAAATTGTCAATCTTAATTTGTAAAGTTAAAATTATATCTTGATACAAAGTAGATCCTATAATGCAAGCTCAATAATACTAAAAAAATCCTACAAATCCTTATTTCTTTTTATCACACAAAAACCACTTTGTAACTACAAATCAACATCTTACGTCTCACAAAATAATTTGTAAAATAAAACCCCTATCTCCTTTAAATATTACATCTCACACTAATGAAAAAATATATTTTTATCACATCCTTTAAAAATATACAATAAATTTTCAACCCCAATTTTTTTGATTAATTGGAAAAAAAAAAAAACCATGTAACACCTTCCAACATGGGCTTAAACAATGTTCAATGCAACATATACTCCATACTCATTGCAAAAGGAAATTGAAATTTACCATGTAGCCAAATTCTTTGGTCCAAGAACAATCATCATCATCAGTGAATTGCTTACCTATAGTGTAAGGATTCAATGGATTTCTTGAACCATCTCTTTTATTCTCTTCAAAAGCCCATATAACATAATATTCTTCGCTCTATGCATGATGCATGCCTGGTCTTTCAATTTGTTTGGTGTCTTCAAACAGGCATTTCTCTAAACATTGATTTTTAATGCTTCATAGGACATCCCTATTTTGACAAATTGTTTCAGAATTAAAGTGGTGTTTGGTCGCTCATATCATGCCATTGTTTCTTTCTTCTCAATGTCTCCTTTTGTTATCACAAAATCAATTATTTGGACCGACACATTTTTGGATTGAAACTTGACATTGTTCTTCAATCTTGTGTCTTTTTTGTTAGGAAAATGAAGGTGTCTCAACCTTTATTTTCTGTAGCATTGATTATATTTAAATATTTAATGTTCCTAATTATCCCATGTTGTCTTGTGAGTTATAACTTGTAATTTCTATTTTCAAGGAGTCAAGTTGGAAAGTTACATTTACAAGTGGAGTTGTGCATGAAGACATTTTCTATTTCCATGTTAAGTTTGCATGGAATGTGAGTTTTCGAGGTAAAATTATTATTTGGCAAGTGTAGGTTTTGTGTGTGTAGGTTTAGTGACAACTGGTAGTTGCATTATTGCATGTGGTGACAATTGGAAACTTATCGTTATACTTGTGCAGTGGTTTTAGCACTTTCCATGTTGCATCTTCAACCTTTAGTAGTCGATTTAGAAATGTCTAAATTTATGCATTGTAAACTCCTATATATTGAGAACTTGTGTTTTGGAGTTGAATGATGTGTTGAGATACTGTTATACTGTTGGATTTACTCTAGAATTGTAACAGAGACAAACTCATATAGAAGCTTGCACTGTAAATTTATTGTAACTGTTGTTTATAGATAATACATTATTCAAGATTTTGGAGTGTGGGGTTTTTTCTCTCAAAAGGGTTTTCCCCATGTATATTTGGTGTTATGTATTTTTTTATTGTATCTCTGATTCTATTTATGTTACCTATTATGTGCATCTTCTTTGTTATAATTGAATAAGGGTTTGAAATGGTAGAAATTTGGACATTCTCTCCTCTATAGATTGGTGTTGGAATCTTTTTTGTGTAGTTGGCTTCCTTTCAGTTGGTATCAAAGCTTGATCAACTTTGTTTCCTATTATGGGTCAAAGGATTTTTTGTATTGATCTTACTTTGAGTGGGAGCCTGTTGCAATTTTTTTTTGTTGACCCTGTTGTAGGAAGGAGATGTTGAGCACATCTAGTAGAGTTGAGATAGAGAAGTTTAACAAAGGCAACTTTGAGTTGTGGAAGCTCAAGATAGAAGAAACGCTTGTAGCCCATGATTTGTGGATAATTGTTTCTATAACTATGCAAATGGGCATGAAACAAGAAAATTGGGATCTAATGGATCGAAAGGCTAAGGGTCTAATACCTGAATCTATTTATTTGGTTTGGTACTTCTAAACATTCATGAAGAGAAGACTATTACACTTCCTTGGAAGAAACTTGCTCAAATTTATTAGGCTAAATCCCTAGTAAGTAAGTTGTTCTTGTGAAATATGTATTCTTTGTAGATCACCTGAATGCATTCAACATGCTAGTTGCTCATTTGAACTTTGTTGATGTGAAAATGGAGGATCATTGCATGAATTTGTTGTGTTCACTGCTAGATTCTTGGGATCACCTTGTCATGGCCATTAGAAGTACCACTACCACCTTTAAGATGGATGAAGTGGTTGCATCATTGCTATTTGAAGAGATGTAGAGAAAATATTCTGAAATGGATAAGGAGGCTCTAGTGATTCAAGGAAGAATGAAAGAAAAGGAAAAAGGAACACAAAGCAAAAAAAGTCAAAATCCAAATCTCGTGGGAGATCTAAGTCTCTTGGTAAGACCAAGGTGAAATGTTGGAATTGTGGTAAATTTGGTCACTTTTGCAAAGATTGTAAGGAGGAGAAAAAGAAGATGTTCTTTGATTTTGAATCTAATAAATCCTCTCAGGATGATGTAGATGCCTTTTTGCTACCTTTGTAATGCATGCGTGCATCACAAGATGTGTGGCTAATTGAATTTGATACTTATTTCCACATGACTTCACATCAAGATTGGTTCTCTAAGTATGAAAGTTATGATGGTGGGAAGGTATACCTGGGTGATGGCACTCACTTGAATATTGTTGGCCATGGAAGAGTCGAAATAAGATATTCCCAAATGGTAGAGTCAAGGGGATTGATGGTGCCTTGCATATCCCTAGTTTGGCATGGAACCTTCTTTTTGTAAGTATGTTGAATGATGTGGGTGTGTAGGTTGTCTTCTTGAATGGAGGACGCAAGATGACAAGAGTAGCTATGGTGCTTTCAAAGGGTGTTCAAATATGCACTATGTTCCAACTGGATGCATACATAGTTCATTATAGTAGTTATTTTGTGGAAAAGAAGAAAATAATTTATGAGTCACAATCCTCACCATTGGAACTAGCAGCAAAGAAGAAAGTTGCATCCAATTTTGATGATTGTGCTTTCTGGGTACCTAAGGGTGCTCATGCTTTAGAGATGAAGTTGCTTGTTGAGAAGACAATGCTTTGACACTAAAGACTTGGCCACATCGGTGAAAAGGGTTTGAGAACCCTAAAAAATAAATGCCTTGTTAAGGGGATTGATGATTGTAATCTCGAGTTCATTTTTTTTGAATATTGTGTCTATGGAAAGAAAAACCATGTTCAGTTTTATCACAGTTCTCACAAATCTTCTGGGTTTTGGACTATGTGCATTTTGATGTTTTTGGTCTTGTAAATGTATCTTCGTTATCAAAATATATTATATTTTTTTCTTTCATAGATTATTATAGTAGTAGGAAATTTATTTATTTTCTTAAAAGTAAATCGAAAGTCTTCAATCGGTTTAAGGAGTTTAAGGCCTTGGTAGAAAATCAAACTAGTAGGAAGATTAAGTGTTTGAGGACTAACAATGGTGATGAGTTTTGTTCCACATATTTCGATAAGTTCTATAAAGAACATGGGATTGAAAGGAATAATGCAATTCCATATACCTCTCAAAAAAATAGAGTTGCAGAGAGGATGAACATGAAATCGCTAGAGAGGGCTTGGAGTATGCTAAGTGCAACTGGCCTTGAACAAAAGTTTTGGGCTGAAGTTGTTATCATTGAGTGCTATCTGGTTAACAGATCTCCTACATCAACTCTTGTTGAGGAGACACCTATGGAGGTTTGGTTGGGAAAAAATTCCTCATTGAGACATCTTTGTATGTTTGGTTGCGGGGCATATGATCATGTGCCAAGGGAGAAAAGGTTGAAGTTGGAAAACAAGGTTGTTAAGTGTATCTTCATCAGTTATGGTATTGGTGTGAAAGGGTATAAGCTTTGGGATCCAATGGCTAAAAAGGTTCTCTATAGTCGAAGTGTTATCTTTAGAGAGATGAAACCTTCTTCCATTGTTTTGTAGCCTACAAAAGAAAGAAGATATGGTTCAGCTTCCTCTTGAACCTACAAAAGTTGAACCTAAAGTGTAGAATAGACCCAATGACGAGGAGAGCTTGAGAAGCTCTGAAAGTTCCGAAGAAGAACTTCAACCTCAACAATTAAGGAGGTGTATAAGAGATAGGTGATAACCTGATAGGTTTGGCTATTCACCTAAAATGTTTGGTTATTCATTGTTGGATTTAAATCATATTTATGATTTGATTGCTAATGTTGACGAGCCAAGGACTGTGCAAGAGGCTATGGCTATGAGTGATACAGATTCCTAGATGAGATAACTGCATCGAAGAAAAATGATACATGGGATTTGGTACCCTTTCCTGAAGGATGGAAACCTGTTGGTTGTAAATGGGTGTTTAAGAAGAAAGTTGGTCTTGATGGTAGTGTTGAGAAGCATAAAGCAAGGTTGGTCGCAAAGAGTTATTCACGAGTGGAGGGAGTAGATTATGGTGAGATCTTCTCTCATGTTGCAAAGCTGACATCTATTTAGTTCTTGTTATCACTAGGAACAACTTATGATTTAGAAGTGTAGCAAATGGATGTGAAAATAACCTTCCTTCATGGTGATTTGGAGGAAGAAATCTGTATGTCATAGCCTAAATAGTACATGGTTAAAGATAAAGAAAATTTGGTATGCAAGTTAAAAAAGTCTTTGTATGGTCTTAAGCAATCTCCTAGAATGTGGTACCAGAAATTTGACACCTTTGTGTTGAGTTTGGGATTTTGAGATCTAAATCTGATCATTGTGTTTACTAGAAAACTGTTAATGATCATTTTCCCATCACTGCATTGTATGCTGATGATATGCTATTTTTTGGGAAAGATAAAAGTTTGAATTCAGATCTGAAGTCCTAGTTGTCATCATAGTTTAAAATGAAGGATTTAGGTGCAACTTGATATATCCTGGGGATGGAGATCATAAGAGACAAAGCTTTAAAAAAAAGCTTTGGTTAAGCTAGAGTAAGTATGTGAATGCAGTGTTGGAGAGATTCAACATGACAACTTGTAGACAATTAGTTGTTCTTATGTTGCAAGGGATGAAACTTTCTACATAGAAGATTTTCCAAAGTCTCCTTCTTAGATGGAGGACATGACTAGAGTACCCTATGCTAGTGCGGCCAGAGTACCCTATGCTAGTGCTGTAGGAAGTTTGTTTGATGTATATTATGGTTTATAGAATCCAAACATTTCCTAAGTAGTGGGAGTCCTAAGTCACGTTATTGCTAATCCTTGACAGGTACATTGGGATGCAATTAAGAGGGTTTTCAGATGCTTGCAGGGTACTTCTGAGTATGCCCTATGTTTTCATAGTTATCTTAATAAACCTCGACATTCAATATGTATTTGTGGGTTTGTGGATTCTAATTGAGCAAGAGATATTGACTGTAGAAGATCCACCAATGGATATGCATTCATGATGTTCGGTGGTGCTATTAGTTGGATGAGTAAGTAATAGGTTGTAGTCACTTTGTCCATGATAGAAGTAGAGTACATGACAGCTACTTATGCTTGTAAGGAAGCCATTTGAATTAAGTGTTTGTGTTCAGATGTTGGGCTTGATGCAAGACATATCACTATTTGTTATGATAATCAGAGTGCCATTTGCTTGGAAAAGAATCCTATTTTCCATGTCAGAACAAAACATATTGATGTACAATTTTATTTTGTTTGTGATAGGTGGAAGATGGAAAGGTGAAGTTGGAGAAAGTTGACACCCTGATGAATGTTGTAGATGCATTGACAAAACCAGTGAGGACAAAGAAGTTTAGATGGTGTTCAAAGTCTATGCCTCATGACCTCTAGCAGTTAAATCTTGTTACTTCCATTGACTCTTCAAAGGTGTTCAACAAGTGGGAGGATGTTAGGAAAATGAAGGTGTACCTTTGTTTTTCCATAATATTGATTATTTAAATATTTAATGTTGTGAATTATCCCATCTTGTCTTGTGAGTTATAACTTATAGTTTCTATTTTTGAGGAGTCAAATTGGAAAGTTGCATTTATAGGTGGAGTTGTGCATGAAGACATTTTCTATTCCCATGTTGATTTTACATGGAATGTAAGTTTTGAAGGTACAATTATTATTTGACAAGTGCAAGTTTTGCATGCACATGTTTAGTGATAATTGGTAGTTGCATTGTTGCATGTGGTGACAATTGGAAACTTACCGCTATGTGTGTGCAATGGTTTTGATGCTTTTCATGTTGCATCTTTAGCTTTTGGCAGTCAATTTAAAAATGTCTAATTTATGCATTGTAAGTTTTTATATATTGAGAACTTGTGTTTTGGAGTTGAATAATGTTGTGTTGGGATACCATTATGCTACCGGATTTACTCCAGAATTGTAACACAAACAAATTCCTATAGAAGCTTGCACTACAAGTGTATTGTAACCATTGTTTCCATATAATATATTGTTAAGACTTTTGGAGTGAGAGTTTTCTTCTCGAAAGGGTTTTCACCATGTATATTTGGTGTTATGTGTTTTTTATTGTACGTGTTATGTGCATCTTCTTTGTTATAATTGAATAAGGGTTTGAAACTATAGAGATTTACACATTCTCTCCTCTCATAGATTGGTGTTGGAAGCTTTTCCGCGTACCTGACTTCCTTTCATTTTTAGAGATAAAAATCTCAATGACAATCAAAATTTTACAGTCTAGAGAAATGGATATATACATAACTGTCTGTAATTGTCTCCCATTTTCTTTCTCAAATCATAACCTCCGGCTCTAATATCACTGTGAGCCTCCGAAGAAGCAGAATAGAAAATAAATATTATTGCATATCAATTGTGTATATTATGTCTTGAAAAAGTGTTCACATTTTATTTTATAAACGGAAAAACAATTTAACTCCCATAACTATCTAAACAGAAAAATATATTTCCAATTGTATTAACTCAAAAGATTAACACGGTGAGACGAAATTCATAGGCAGCCCGGGTTCGGAATGCACAGAGACTAGAAACATTGAATCCTTCTAAAATTTTATCGATAGATAACTTGGGGTTAACATTAGTATTTCTTCTACTCTGTTGGATGCGAGACGACACATTGAAAGGGCATTAACAGCGGTCATTCAACGAAAACGCATAGGGGGCCTATAGAGGGGGTTTGTAATCTTTCTAGGCACGCCAGATTGCGGTTTTTATTATACTTATTTTACTCTTTCACTTAGTTCCAGGCTTAATACTTGACTATATTTTTCACTTAGTTCCAGGTATAAGATTGGAATTTTAATGCACTTTTCACAATAATCGATTTGAACTTCGGGTTTTTAAGGTTTCTTGTTTTTCTTGCTTTATGCCGTTTCCTAATCGTTGAGTTGTTCAATTCTATTCATGGCAGACCTACGTGTCTTTGGGTTCCTCCTATCCTTCCTTCAAACAAGATATGCTTGTTTTCTGTGCAGATCGTTCTTTCTAGGCAGCTAATGCAGCGAGTTCTCTTACTGATCTGGCACTAAGACAAAATACATCTCTAAAAAAAATAAAGGATTCTGAAATCAATAGTTGACTCCCTTGAAGCATGGAGATCCCTAAGGTTGTTTTTAATCTTGACTTTGTGGCGAAGGACACAGTTTTTTATTAGAGACATGTCCTTTACTATAAATTCATGGTGGTCAAAATGAATTTGAGAATTTTAAGAGGATTGAGCTCACAAAGCTTAGCCTATAGAAGAAGATATGAAGATAACCTTCATTGTCAATGGTTAAATTTTTTAAATTTTTAATAATATTTTTTATTATGCTATGATTTTAAAAGGGGTTTATATTTTTTTAAGAATGCAATTTTTTTCATGAAATTTTGGTATCTAAATTTTATCCCAACAAAAGAACTCTCTTTCAATGTCTTAATATGGATGTGTCTCTTTGCCCTACAATGGATTCTTTTTTAAGCATGAATTCCTAAAAATCTTGGGTGATACATTGGGATTTTGTGTAATGAAATAACTTGCATAAGAGAATAAAATAACAAGAAATATCCTACAAATATTTGATAATAATAAGCCTATTTGAAGGGGAAAACCTCTAAAATCTTCAATAAGAATGAAATTCACAATATGATGATAATCCACTATTCACTACCTCCTATATATACCATTCTTATATTATGGATGTCACCTAGATTGACCTAAGTACCACTATAAGACTATATAAATGATTATATAACTTATTTAAGGTTTATTCTAAACACAAGTTAGCTACACATATCCCCATGCATGCTATGGATTAGGGTGTGGCATGCCCATCCCCTTCACACAAACATTGTCCTCAACATTGATCAATTTTGGATGTTTTCACACAAAACCTTTATCTTCCTATGTGACATCTTCAATAGGCACATTTTTCCACTTAATGATGTACTTTGTGATTGTCCTAGCTCTTAAGTTCTTTGTGCATGCCTAGAGAAATAACCCAATATTTGAACAAGATGATTCTTGAATTGTTAAATTTTTGGATTGAAATTGTGTGCATTTTTTTAACTCAATGTTTCAGATCAAACTCCATGATCCATCATCAAGATAAAATGCATGCAACAAGAGAGAAGAAAAGGAAAGAGATAGCTGACTTAGGAGAATAAATAGGTGAGGGGGTTGAGAGGGCTAGAAGACAACAAACTAGGATTAGACCAAAAAACAAATAATTAATAAAATAAAATAAACACTAATCCTTAATAATAATATAAGATGAGAACAAGGAAACTAATAAAATAAACACTATTCCTTAATAATAAAAGAAGAGAACAAGGAAACTAAATGAGAAACACAAAATGAAAACAAGGAAAGGAAAGCAAATTAATCAAGTTACTAAAAACGAAAAAAATATATATGTGAAAAAGCAACAATAAAGAGAGAAATTCAAAAGAAGAATGAAACAAAAAGAAAAAATCTGAATGAAAGAATTGAACAATTTCATTTTTTATATAATATAATATAATTACATAAAAAATTAAAGAACTTAAACTTCAAAAATGTAGCAAAAAACCAAAATTAATTGATAACCAAAAGGATAATAAAAAGAGAAAAAAAAGAAAAAGAAATTAATAAGGAAAGGACACCAAAGAGATAAAAATAAGACTTTAACGAGAAAATAATTCTTCCTATTTAGATATAGATATAACATTATAGAACAAATATAATAAACCAAAATAAAGAACCAAATTTATCACTCAAACTATTGAAAACTATTTCAAAAGAAAGATAAAAAGAGAGAAATTAATGAAATTATAATTATCAACCTTATATATAAGGAAATGACAGATTTTAAAATATATAAATTTTATATATCCTTACAATTTTTCAATTAATTAGTACTAACGAATGTGATTATAAAAGGAATGAAAAATTATATAATACTATAATTATTCTATATAGTATTATAAATGTACTTATAGAATAATAAGGATAATATAATACTAAATAAAATATAATAAAGCTACAAAATAAGGATAGATTAATTGCAAAAGATTTCTGGATTCGATTGTGTATTAGTTTTTGCATCAACGTTTCAGATCACACTTCGTGATCCATCATCAGGATGTATAAGAGCACCAAGAGAAGAATCACGGATCATCATCATTCTTCTCTTGGTGCTCTTATACATCCTCATGATGGATCACAAAGTGTGATTTGAAACGTTGATGCGAAAACTAATACACAATTGAATCTAGAAATCTTTTGCAATTAACTATATGGATTGTGGAAACTTGCTATCTTTGAAGGATAGACTATTTAAAACTTAAGAACTAAAAAAATTAAAAGAAATCTAGCTAACTTAATAGAACAAAAATAAAGATATCCTAAGAGCAATACTTAAAAACCTTATTATAAAAACCATAGCACCAATTATTAATGGTAGAACTAAAAATAATCTTAACTAACTTTAATTGCTAAATATAGAGTTGCAATTAAAAGGATATAAAATAATATAAAATAAAATAAAAAATAATATAAAAAATGAAAGAGAAAAAAAGTAATAATTATATACAATTATCCTAATTAAGAAGAATTAAAAAAGAAAAGGAAGGAAAAAATAAACCTTAATGTAACAATATTAATTAGAAATTAATCAAGAGAAAAATCCTTATATAAAAAGAAAAAAAATGACAAAATATTCTAAAAATACCCATTTATTTAAAACAATACCCAAACAATGCCAAATATTTAAAAAGAAATACATCCTTATATATATAAAAAAAAAAACTAAAAATTAATCATGAAATACATTCTTATATAAAAAAAGAAATAGAACCTTATATAAAATGTCAAACACATAATAATCAAGAAATACATCCATATATAAAAGGAAGAAATAAGACTAAATATCCTAACAATGCCAATTATTTAAACAATAACATATTTTCTTAGTATTATACTAAGGATACAAATTAAGTTAATTTTATTAAAATAAACCATAATATTTAGGTGAGAGATTGTTATTCTTCTTTTGTTGTTTTAGGGACATTTTCATTTATGGTTTCAACCTAAAAATAATTAATCTCTCAATTCAAAATTCCTTTCCTTATGATGATGGCTAGCTTGTTGTTTCATATGATTTTGTTCCATGGTCAAATTCTCTTTGAAACCTAGAAGTACTTGTTTTGATGATTCATATGATTTGAAGTCCACAACTTGAACTCTCAATGTAACCTTCACTAATGATGTGGTCGATGGGGAATGGTATCCATATAATGCCATAAATGTGGATATTTTTTAAGCATTGTGGAAGGAAGTGTTATACTACTATTTTGCTGGTGGTAGCCAAGTCACCCATTGAGAGTACTTATCAAAAGTAATAAAATATAGATTACTCTCCAAACACTTTTCGACTACCTCAATTTTCTCATCTAACTAGGGATGGTATGATGAGCCATGATCTAGTTGAGTACGCAAATAAGAGAACAAAGTTTTCCAAAAAATACTAGTAGATATAAGATCACATGATAACTTTTGGGATGCCATGTAATTTTTGTATATTCTCCATAAATACTTTTGCCATTGTACTTGCTATAAAAAGGTATGATACTACTAAAAAATATTAGATAAGTATGTCCACTATTATTGTGATGAAACTCTTACCTTAAAATTTAGAAGGTTTGTGATGAAATCCATTTAGACCTCCTCCCATTGTTGGCTAGGAATATCCAAAGATTGCAAAAGACAAGGTGTATTAATGATCTCATCTTTAATTTTTTTAAATACTAGAAATTTTGCTAAAAAATTGATTACTTTTAGACCCTTTCTAAAATAAATCCTACTTGATTTATTGACATGTCTTTAAAAATATTAAGTGACATCCAACTAGAGAGACATGGAGTGCTTGTAGTTTTTTTGTTTGATGGTGGAATTCTTGCATGGGTACAATCTCTCTTTATACCATTGGGAATCTCCCTTCCAATTTTTTTATCTAAGTTTCTCAAATCATTCTATAATTGTTAACGAGATTCCACATAACAATATCTTTCTATTGGAATATAATCTCACTTATTCAACCCAATATACTTGTAATATTGATAAAACCCCATCCTTATTATCCTTTCTAGATAGCTCATCAAACTCTACATTCTCTTTCCCTTTCTTATATATGATCTCAAAGTCACATTCCAACATCTTAGTGACCCATTTTTGTTGTTCTTTATAGGATAACTATTTCTCCAAAAAAATATTTTAGGATAGATCATTATATGTCTTTAC
The DNA here is from genome assembly GCA_007258455.2 of Sequoia sempervirens. NCBI lineage: Eukaryota > Viridiplantae > Streptophyta > Pinopsida > Cupressales > Cupressaceae > Sequoia > Sequoia sempervirens. The sequence goes on from VDFB02378824.1 coordinate 39,308, forward strand.
TTTGAAGTGTCTACCTATCTTATATGACCTCCATTTTTTGATTACATGAATAATATCTAGCATTTCCTTCACATAAATAGGTTTGAGTTGATTTTTATTCTTCAATTAATGAATCTTAAAAATAATGTGCCTACCTACTTGCATGAAAATTTCTTATATATTATTCCCCAAACATTACATTCCATATTGAAAAAAAATATGAAATTTAGGGTAGCTAGTATTGGAGTTGTACACATAGCCTCCTGCAATATCTCAAATGTTATATTAGCTACCCCATTTCACTAGAAATAATCCTTTTTCAAAAATATTGCAAGGGGTGTTATGTAGCCATAACTTTTTACAAATCTTATATAGTGTCCAATAAATTCTTAGGAATCCTCTCTTCTTAGTGTTTTTAGGAACCAACCACTCTATTGTAGCCTTGATTAAATGTTCAAATCAACTTTAACTTATTTGTGAGACACAGTGTGACCCAAGTACACCTCTTTGAGTCCAGAGGCATACTTATAAGTCTTAGCATAAAGTTTATGTTGTCGGAGAATTTCTAATTCTTGATCAATGATCAACATGGTGTAAATAGTTATCCCATGTCTTGATATAAACCAATATCATCAAATAATACTAATACAAACTTCAAAAAATAGCTTAAAGATGGAATTCATCAAACTTTGAAATATAGAAGGAGCACTTGTAAGACCAAATAGTATCACTAAAACCTCATAATGCTTAGAATTCTTAGATGTTGTCTTAGGAATATCTTCTTCCTTAATTCTAATTTGGTGATAACTTTATCTAAAATCAAGTTTTGTAAAAATATACTTGTTCAGTTCTCTCTATAGTCTAGACACATGCACCAAGTGGCATCTTTTTTAGTATCCTCACTAGAGAGAAATAAACACTCTAACTATGATATCTAATACTTTCTTCTAACATTTCTTGTATATTCTTCTCAATTTATACTGACAAACTGTTCGCATCAAACAACTGGAGATTTATTAGTCAACAGGGTATGCGCTGCCACAGTATTTCCTCTTACTCAATCCCAAACTGCGAACAGCTAATTCCACACATCATTACGCAATCTTCCAAGGCAGTCTTGAGTAATCAAAACTAGAAATGAAGTCTACAGGGTATAAGTGATAACACTAGCAAAATGATACTCAAAGCGTCCTTCTTTATTGCCAGCAGCAGAAATAAACAGGCATACAATGTATTTCAAACAAAGGACTTCACGAGACAGCAAGAATGGAAGAACAGAATTGCAAAAAAACTCAACAAACCACGCCAACTGAGAACCGATCACTCCCCAGTCAATCACAACAGAAATTGATTCATTCTTCATTCAAATTGCAAGATGCAAAGACAGGAAACACCATCGATAGGAAAGGACAATGAAATTGTTTTAAGATTCTGCAACAAAGAAACTACAGGCAACAAGAATATAATCTTCCTTATATGCTGTGGCGTTCACTTCACACAACCACCGTCCTCAGCTCTGAGCAGCACTGGCTTTTCTTCAAGGACTGGCGCTGTTCCTCTTTCTCCAATTTACTCGCCCTTCTGCTGTTTCTTCCCCAACACCGCTCGGCCCCCTTCCTTCTACAGATTCATTCACCGTTATCTTTCTCTGTTTTTGTTTCTTTTTTCTTTTTCTTTGTGAACCGTTTCTTGGCAACGGTGGTGAATTTTGGATTGTCTCTTTTTTCAACTATGCCAATCTTCCAAATCAAGAACCCGATATGCCTCCAACTCAAACTACCCCAGCCGTCCCAAACAATAGAACCAAAATAACTAAGCACAACAATTTTTTTTTAAAAAGAACTAAAGCTCCAATGTGCAAGCCAAAAATTAGTCTATGCTAGGGACGATGCCCCTGCATCAATTTAACTCTTTTGGACATATGGCTACCTATAATTCCTAATGTTAGGTGGTTGTCACCCTAGCAATATTTGAATGGGGAGATCACCTAATGATCTTTAATAATATTTTAGGCTTGGGTTTATTTGGTGGAAATTTTGGTTAGAATGTGTTCTACTTGGTCTCAACAAGCCTAAGTGGGGTCAGTGAGGTCTTGTGGTATTTTGGAACCTTGAATAGACTCTTTCTGGACCTTCCTCCAACATAAACAACATTCTTTTATCCTCAATATTTTTTTTGTTTGGAATGTCCTTATCTAGGCAGAGCTAAAATTGGTATTAATAGTGCTTCAAGAAACAATCTTGAAGATGATAGTATTTAGGTGGTGTTTTTTAGCATCATAATGGTCATGGTTACTTTTTGGTTTGTTGGGAGTTAGGGTTTCGGTTCAAACAACTATGTTGAAGTGATGGTTGTATCAAGGCTTTTTGAAAGATCAAAAAAGGCATTTCAAATCTATTATCCTTAAGTCCGACTTGCAAATTTTGGTTGATCACTTTAACAAAAGGGATTCCTTTGATTTTCATCAATAACATTTGAGTGAGTGCAGAAAAGATATCAACTTCCTCATTTGGGGTTTTGAACTTGTTACTTGGTTCCATATTAGAAGAGATGGAAATAAAGTTGTTAATTATTTGGGGGGACTTGGATAAAGAATTCATGATATTTGTGAATGAAGACTTCAAATCTTCCCTCGTAGTCTTTGGTTGGCTTGGTATTTTTGACAAGGTTAGTAGCATTCTCTATTATAGCTATTTTTTTGACTATTTTTTCTACTTTCCTCTTTTTTAACATAAAGGCTAAAATTTCTATTTCAACCAATACTCACATAATTCATACTTGTTAGAAGAAAGGATCCTTTACCTTGTACATTAGGGATTTTTTGACTCTATTTTTTATGTTGTTTTGGTATTTTTTAATTTGAATTTTTATGATCCTTTAAAATTTGTGTCTTTTTAAGATTTCTAGACACACTATATAATTTGGTTTTAGTCTCTTAATATTAGATTTTGCATACACACATGTCTATGGATGTGGATACCATATAAAATTAGATTAACTAAGGAAAGGGGCATTATACTTGTTAAAAACCTAGTTTAATCCATTTAAAATTAGCTCCAACCATAAAGGCTATTAATAGAATAACTTGACTGTGATACAAGGGGTTATAATTAATTTAGTTAATCTACCTTATAGATGATCCAAGAGACAATAGTTACAAGTAATAATTCCTTGTGAAGGCTATACAGATTTAAGGATTCAAATATTGTCTTAACCAATAATTTCTAGGAAACTAAAACATTTAAGTTTCAAATTTGGTGACAACAAAATCATAAACTTAGAAATATAAGATCTCCCTGGTCAAATTCTCAACCCATTATGATAGGAATTAATCCATACTACATACACAATGGGATATGTTCATGTTAACATTAGTTACAATGACATAACAAAGTCATAACACATAATTTATAGATATCCATTGATTTAGATAGGAACATAGGATTGCTAAGTGATCTTGTAAATTATTCATAGTAACTTCTTTAACTCATGGTGACATAAATTGATTTAGGATTTAAGTATGAACTGCAAGCATTCAACAAAAAAATGGGATAACAAGATTAAGCCTATAGCTTGATAGCTTATGTACAAATTCAGTTAGTCTATAACATCTAGTATTCTTCGAAGCCAACCATGAATGGTCTTTAGGATTCACATAAGAATTTGAAGATCATCTATCTTCTTCTTCCAAGAGAATTAACCTAGCTTTTAAATGTTTCATGCTTCATGTAAGGCTTTCACACATATTAAAACTATTTAGTCCAATGGACTTAATAAGTATTTTTAAAGATATATCATGATAAGTCTTAATGCAAGCACATGCATATTAATTAATATAGTTAAGGAAAGGGATTAGATATCACCTATTTCCATCAGCAGAATATAATTTTTCCAATTTTAAATACAAACTCAAGTATTAGGCTTTCTTTTCCACCTAGCTACCTTCATAGTGGGGTATTAGCTTCATAGGGGTGATGATGAGGTGCACAACCATTCAAAGAACCTTACAAATCTAACTACAATGTGGTTTTGGCCATCCAACCTTCTCAAGGTCAATCCTTGCTAAGTCCATTTTCTATTTTGTGCCTCACTAACTCAAAACACTATTCATAATATTGGCCAATTCACACAAGAATTACTAGATACACCTTCTATACAATCCTACTAGAGATGTCTTGTAGAATTAATTGGAGTTAATTTCATTTATAGGGAGAGTTTCAACCATTGTAATGGATTGATCACAAGTCTAAAGAGGACACCTTCATAAGTGAGGTACCTATAGAATACCATTGTCTAACCTCAGGAAATCTACCAAGATGACCATCCTTACTAACATTTGTATGAGCATGGACCTCTACTCTCCCCTAATGGGTATACTACTAATCAAGGCTTCATACTTGATCAACTCTTTGTTTTTTCCCCTATGACTTGTAATACTAACATCCTTTTCACTGGGCTCACATATTTCAGTGCATACAATGACTGCAAAATTTATGTTAAGGACTAGTCTAATTGACTTAACATTTACAAGACACATAAACAAACTCAGAACACAATTTTCACAAATTATGTTATTAGGATGCAAGCTAGGCATATACTTTAATAGAACCCCTTCAGCTCCTCTACTTATAATTTTTGTTCTCCTTTCCTGTATCTGTTGGCCCACATACATGTACCGTCACTGGTCATCAATAATCTTTCGTGAAACTAATTACCCTATTTCTAATTGGTTGGACTGCTCTATGTTAACATTACTTGCACACTTCAAAATAATTCCTTCAATGAAAAATTCTTGAAATCGTTAATTTTAAAGAAAAATTATGAAATTACTGTCCTAATTTAACATTATTCAAAAGTCATCAATTTAAGAAAACATAAATCTATTTTAAGCATTATTCTACATGCAATTATCCAAATTCATGATTTTTAACATCTATTTGTCCAAGTAAATATTATCCCTATCTATTAAATACATGATGCTCTATGAATTTCTTGTTTCATTTTTTTGTTACACAATTGTACATTTCATGTGTTAGAATAAAAGTTCATTGTTTTACAATTTGCAAGGCTAAAATAATATATTGTTTTTCTTGTAGCAGGATTCTTGATTATATATTTACGTAATGTTTAGTTGTTCCTTTGAGGAAGGACCGTTACTGATAGAATGTTTAGCTTGTTGGAATTTTTTTTTTTTTTTTTTTAGACTGCAGGAGCTTGTTGGAATTAATCCTAACTATTCTCTGTATTATTCTCTCTGCAGCCATAAAAAAAGTCGTTTCTACTTCTTTCACATGCCACCATTCTGTGCACACATAATCTTTGTCCTCATATTTTCTCTATGTTGGAAAATACTTAAATATTAATTGTAATTAAATGTGTTTGGTGTGATTTTCCTTTACTGTGTATATTCGTATGTCTAATGCGGATTTTTAAGATAGTTTTGGTTGTAACAACTCTTAATGTAAAAAAATATAATAGCTCTGTTGTATCAATTGATTTCAAACAGTAATGAACAGGGGAATGTGGTGAAAAATTTGATGATGAAGAAGGAGCAACAACTCTGTCAATGTAGTCAAGTTCGTGGTTTTTGAAGCATATGAAATATATATCATATTAACTCATCTTTGCTCTATTTTTCTACATTTTATCTTTGTTTTTCTATACTCTGTTTTGTATTTATTTTATCCTCTGCCTCTCCCCTTCATAGCTAGACGAGTATTGATAGATGGTTATTGAATTTACTTTGGGGGCTATTGATTTTGAACTGTGTGAAGCATTTGGAATTGCTGACATACCTAATTCTTTTGGCCCCTTTCAACATAGATCTGCAAATTTAATATTACGTTTTTTTAAAAATAATATAAGAGTCAACAACATATGCATAAGGTAGAAAGGGAAAATAAATTCTCATTGATGTACCATTAGGACACATAAAGTAAACACTAGATTTTCGCAACAGGAAAGAGAAATTAAAAAATTGTCTCTTCCATAGAATATAAGAACAAATAACTTCCCAGAGAGATTGAATGCAACAATCAAAATATGATAAGAGTTTAATTTTTAAAAATTTCATTGTTATTTTCATTGTTATTTCAAGATATGGCAGTACATGCTCACAACCCATTATTTTTAAGTATTTTTATTTTATTTCATTATAAATTCAAGTGGAGTGGTAGTGTTGGTTTAAAAATGTTTTCTTTATAAAAAATCATTAGGTTACTAGTAGTTGTTTATGGTTATGAAGGGGTTATCTTGATTTATATATGTTTTCTTTTGAGAGAAAATGGTTTTAAAATATAAAATTACAATGAATATAATTCTTTTTAATTTGTATTAATTTAGTTAATCTACCTAATAGATGATCTAAGAGACAATAGTTACTTAATAATTCCTTATGAAGGCTATAAAGATTTAAGGATTCAAATATTGTCTTAACCAATAATTTCTAGGAAACTAAAACATTCAAGTTTCAATTTTGGTGACAAAAAAATCTTAAACAATAGAAATATAAATCTCCTTGAGCAAATTCTCAACCCATTATGATAGGAATTAATCCATACTCCATACACAATGGGATATGTTCAAGTTAACATTAGTTACAATGACATAATAGAGTCATAACACATAATTTATAGATATCCATTGATTTAGATAGGAACATAGGATTGCTAGGTGATTTTGTAACTTATTCATAAGTAACTTCTTTAACTCATGGTGGCATAAATTAATGTAGGATTTAAGTATGGAACTACAAGAATTCAACAAAAAAATGGGATAGCAAGATTAAGCCTATAGCTTGATAGCTTATGTACAAATTCACTTAGTCTATAACATCTAGTATTCTTCAAACCCAACCATGAATGGTCTCTAGGATTCACATAAGAATTTGAAGATCATCTATCTTCTTCTTCCAAGAGAATTAACCTAGCTTTTAAATGTTTCATGCTTCATGTAAGGCTTGCACACATATTAAAACTATTTAGCCCAATGGACTTAATAATTTTTTTTAAAGATATCATGATAAGTCTTAATGCAAGCACATTTATATTAATTAATATAGTGAAGGAAATAGATTAGATATCACCTATTTCCATCAAGAAAATATAATTTTTCCAATTTTAAAGACAAACTCAAGTATTAGGCTTTCTTTTCCACCTAGCTACCTTCATAGTGGGGTATTAGCTTCTTCGGGGTGATGATGAGGTGCACAACCATTCAAAGAACTTACGAATCTGACTACAATGTGGCTTTGGCCATCCAACCTTCTCAAGGTCAATCCTTGCTAAGTTCATTCTCAGTTTTGTGCCTCACTAACTCAAAACATTATTTATAATATTGGCCAATCCACACAAGAATTACTAGATACACTAATCTATACTATCCTACTAGAGATGTCTTCTAGATTTAATTTCCAAAGTCAATTTCATTTATAGGGAGGGTTTCAACCACTATAATGGCTTGAGCACAAGTCTAAAGGGGACACCTTCATAAGCGAGGTACCTATAGAATACCATTGTCTAACCTCAAGAAATCTACCAAGATGACCATCCTTAGAAACATCTGTATGAGCATGGACCTCTACTCTCCCCTAATGGGTATACTACTCATAAAGGCTTCATACTTGATCTAAACTCTTTATTTTTTCCCCTATGACTTGTAATACTGACATCCTTATCACTGGGCTCACATATTTCAGTGCATACACAGACTACAAAATTTATGTTAAGGACTAGTCTAATTGACTTAGCATTTAAAAGACACACAAACAAGCATTATGTTGTTAGGCTCAAAGAAAGGAATATACTTTAATAAAACCCCTTCAACTCCTCTACTTATCATTTTTTTTCTCCTTTTCTGTATCTGTTAGCCCACTTATGTACCATCACTGGTCATCAATAATCTTCCGTGAAGCTAATTACCCTATTTCTAATTGGTTGGATTGTTCTATGTTAACATTACTTGCACACTTCAAAATAGTCCCTTCAACAAAAAAATCCTGAAATCATTAATTTTAAAGAAAATTTTGAAATTACTGTCCTAATTTAACATTATTCGAAAGTCATCAATTTAAGAAAACATAAATTTGTTTTAAGCATTATTCTATAGGAAATTACCCAAAGTCATGATTTTTAATATCTATTTTTTGGAGTAAATATTATCCCTATATGTTAAATATATGATGCTATGTGAATTTCCTGCTTCATTTTCTTGTTATGGAATTGTACATTTCATGTGTTAGAATAAAAGTGCATCGTTTTACAATTTGCAAGGCTAAAATAATATATTGTCTTTCTTGTAGCAAGATTATTTATAAAATGTTTAGTTGTTCCTCTAAGGAAGGACCAATATTGATAGAATGTTTAGCTTGGAATTAATCCTAACTATTCTTCATTTTCTTCTCTCTGTAGCCATAAAAAAAAGTTGTTTCTACTTCTTTCATACGCCACCATTTTGTGCACACATAATCTTTGTCCTCATATTTTCTCTATGTTGGAAAAGACTTAAATATTAATTGCAATTAAATTTGTTTGGTGTGCTTTTCTTTTACTGTGTATATTTGTATGTCTAAGGCAGTTTTTTGAAGATAGTTTTGGCTATAACAACAACTCTTAATGTAAAAAAATTAAAATAGTTTTGTTGTATCAATTTGATTTCAAACAGAAATGAACAAGGGAATGTGGTAAAAATGAAGGAGAAGCAACTTTTCCAATGTAGTCAAGTTTGTGGTTTTTGAAGCATATGAAATATATATCATATTAACTTTACTTTGTTTTTCTACATTTTATCTTTGTTTTTATGTACTCTATTTTCTATTTATTTTATCCTTTGCCTCTCCCCTTCATAGCTAGATGGGTACTAATAGATGGTTATTGACTTTACTCTAGGGGCTATTGATTTTGAATTGTGTGAAGCATTTAGAATTGCTGACATACCTAATTCTTTTGGCCCCTTTCAACATAGATCTACAAATTTAATATTACATTTGTTTGAAAAATAATATGAGTCAACAACATATGCACAATGTAGAAAGGGAGAATAAATTCTCATTGTTGTAATAGTAGGACACAAAAAGTAAACACTAGATTTTCCCAATAGGAAAGAGAAATTAAGCAATTGACTCTTCCATAGAAACTTCCTAGAGAAATCGAATGCAACAATCAAAATATGATAGAGTTTAATTTTTAAAAATTTCATTGTTATTTTCATTTTATTTCAAGATATGGCAGTACATGCTCACAACCCATTATTTTTAAGTATTTTTTATTTTATTTCATTATAAATTCAAGTGGAGTGGTAGTGTTGGTTTAAAAATGTTTTATTTATAAAAAATCATTGGGTTACTGGTAGTTGTTTATGGTTATGAAGGGGTCATCTTGATTTATATATGTTTTCTTTGAGAGAAAATGGTTTTAAAATATAAAATTACAGTGAATATAATTCTTTTTAATTTGTATTAATTTAGTTAATCTACCTTATAGATGATCTAAGAGACAATAGTTACTTAATAATTCCTTATGAAGGCTATAAAGATTTAAGGATTCAAATATTGTCTTAACCAATAATTTCTAGGAAACTAAAACATTCAAGTTTCAATTTTGGTGACAAAAAAATCTTAAACAATAGAAATATAAATCTCCTTGATCAAATTCTCAACCCATTATGATAGGAATTAATCCATACTCCATACACAATGGGATATGTTCAAGTTAACATTAGTTACAATGACATAATAGAGTCATAACACATAATTTATAGATATCCATTAATTTAGATAGGAGCATAGGATTGCTAAGTGATTTTGTAACTTATTCATTGTAACTTCTTTAACTCATGGTGGGGTGATCCCACAAAGCTGGTTTACAATTTCTGGGAGGATCTGATTTTTGTTGAAATCACATATTTTTAGAAAATATAATGATTTAAGCCTTAAAAAGTTCCATTTAAAGCATTCCAATTGAGGAGGGTTTGATCAAACTACCTTAAATCAAACCCCCTTGGATAGAACCTTGCTAGTTATAAACCATACCTATAACATAGTCTCCTTTACACCTATCAAAATGCTAATAAAAAACCACTTTTGATTTACCTTCTGGGGGATCAAATGAATTCATTTAATTTTTTTTTTTGTAAGTATGTAGTCCTTATTATAAGCTTCCCAAAAAGTAATAATTTAAAAATTTAATTTTATTATTATATTATTTTTATTTCTTGTGAATATAGGTTTTCACTAAAAATCAAGCTCTCTCTACGCACATGTGGAAAAATAACAGATTATCAATTTTTTTTTTTTTTTTAAAAATATGAGTGCACCAAATATTGAAGTCCTTGATCCAACAAAGAAAAAAAAAATTTCAATACATACAAAAAGTTATGCATTATACGGTAGTGTTATGTCTGAATTATAATTGGTTTGACTTCAAAACTTGATTAAAGAAAAAATATTCAATAAAAACTATCTAACCAAGTGGAAGCACTAGATATCAGAGTTATGAATCTAAATTCAAAATAATTAGAATTTTATCCTTCATGGAAAAAAAATTATGTGTTATATAGTGAGCGTCACTTTTTAAAATGTTGTTTTCTGATAAAAACTAGTTTTCGAGGGAGATGGAAAAAGAAGTGCAATCTGATTCCAAAAATTTTGAAAAAAATATATTTATAATCTATAGACAAAATTTCACAAAACTCTATTTTGCATCATCTTCAAATTCCTCACGGTTTAACCACTATAGGTGCCTAAAAGTAAAGATTTAGTTAAAAAAATATATTTTAGTGTCCAGTTTGGCCAAAAATTGTAAACCACTATTGTGGGATCACCCGGTGGCATAAATTGGTGTAGGATTTAAGTATGGAACTACAAGAATTCAACAAAAAGTTGGGATAACAATATTAATCATATAGCTTGATAGCTTATGTACAAATTCGCTTAGTCTATAACATCTAGTATTCTTCAAAGCCAACCATGAATGCTCTCTAGAACTTGCACAAGAATTTGAAGATCATCCATCTTCTTCTTCCTGAATCATAAAGGAAATAGGATGGGGGAATGCCCACTCTATTTTCTTTGGGTCATTCAATAATGTCCTAGGAATCCAAATTGGTTTGATTATCAACCTCACAATGTGAGTCAATTCTCAACAAGAAAGACCTAGAAGGGGGTTCTTTAAGCTTTAAGGGGTTCACCACCAAGGAAAAGGTTGGAAAAGACAAGTAAAAATTCAACTCACAAAACCTAATAATGCAAGCTAAATTAACTAAAGGACAAGGAAATTACACCACACCAAGCCGACATAGGAATTCATTAACTAAAGGAGGCTAAATCCCTCCATAATTTCAAATTAAATCCCAAAAATAAGCCAGGGAGGACTAAGACGCCCTAGGTGGCGTCTTAGTCCTGAGGCATGAAACTCAGAGCATAGACTCCAAAAATGGACCTATTTATGTGCTTTCAAAATCAGGGTCCCAAGACTTGTGGAGGAAAAAGATGCCCTAGGTGGCATTTTAGTCCTAGTCCAAAAATCAGGGATATAGACAAAATCATTGAATTATCATTTACCCTTTGATGTTTGTCGGGATCAACTAGAAAAAGATGTAGTTTATTAGGATTGTAGATGCAAAATAGGACCAATTAAGACATAAATAGGGATAAATAAAGCAAGGCGGGCCCAAACAAGTGTGAAAATTCAAGGGTATGAATTTTCCTACTCTACATTTAACACCCACTTTAGTGAGAGGATGAACTTTCTTCAAACTCAAACTAAAGTAGCCAACCACACAATCAAGAGGGGTTCCAATGTACAAATTTTAGTAAGATAGGATGGCAATAACCAAGAGGGTGGCCAAGCCCCCAAGATCAAGATCCTATGGTAAACCAACATAGGCACAAAAGAACACACTTGCAGATGATACATGAAGCCATAATTATATCACAAACATACACCATCAAAGAAAGGAAAAATAAAAATGCAACTGATCAAGCTTCGATTGGCCGTCCAACGCACTATGGACTGGGTCTAGGATGTTTGTCCAAAAGAGGTTTACAAGTGGAATACACTATCCAATATGCAAACAAAACCCATGCTCACAAGTGATAGTGAAGCTAGTTGTCCACTAGGTGAGCCCTAAGAGGTCCATATCAATGTCATCCCCCCATGACTATGATAAGGAAAAAAAGAAAATGCACACTCACAAGGGATAGTGAAGCTAGTTGTTCACTAGGTGAGACCCAAGGTACCATATCAAATCCATAACTCGATGACTTCAATAAGGTACAAAAAGAAAATGCACACTCACAAGGGCTAGTGAAGCTAGTTGTTCACTAGGTGAGCCCCAAGAGGTCCATATCAAATCCATATCCCCATGACTATGATAAGGACAAAAAGAAAAAAACATTCCCACAAGGGCTAGTGAAGCTCGTTGCTCACTAGATGAGCCCCAAGGAACCATATCAAAGCCATACCTCCATGACTTTAATAAGATACAAAAATGTAATGCAACAAGAAAGAGGGATGTTTGAAGGGATTTTTCTTAGTTCATGTGAGGTATTAATCTTAGGGGACATTGTTCCTAATGTCTCCAAGAGAGGACCAATCAAATGATAAAAGATTCACAACTTAGGGAATGCAGTGCATCACATCACCACTAAGAGGAATGAAATATTCTAAGATAGATCATGATCTTGAAGGAAATTACTCCCAATGTTACCACAAAGAGAAAAATACATCGCATGAAGTAAGAAAATCACATCAAGGAACATGAAAAAAGAAAGATACAAATGAAATCATGCCAAGATAATGCCAATGTATGTCCACACTTTAAAGGAATTGCTAAACACCATGCAGTGAGAAATTATTTTAAAGTAGACAAACATGAAAAAGAAAAAGGAAAAGAGAGGGTTTCCCCCCATAAACACAAAAGGGATCTATGGATTTGGGGTCAGTATCTGTCTTTTCTGCATTGATATTAGAGAGATCGGAACTGTTATCATTCCCCAAATAAACATAGAACTAGAAGAATGACACAAAGAGAGAAAAAACAAAGAAAAACCTTTCGGGTCAACATGGAAGAGACATAGGGTGTCTCGACGCCTTGCGTCATCCCCAAAAGGAAAACATAAGACAAAAAAGAAAATGAAAAATATTTTGGGTCAATGTGGAAGAGACTTGGGTTTCTCAACACCTTGCGTCATCCCAAAAATGAAAACACAAGAGGGTATGTGCAGGATCATCATGGAAAAAATAGGTCCTTAAGTGGTAAAAAATTCAGAAAAATCGGAGTTAGGCAACTTGACATAAAAATTTGAATACGTTATCTATATATTATTTCAAAAATATGTAAGAATAGAATCTATAGAAAATTGAAAGTAGTTTCTAAACTACTAGGTTTATTTAAATATATATATATATGGGAAAATTTGAAATTTCAATGCAGTAGTACTTGAATTTCAGGGAAAAAATAAGAGGTAGGTGTCTATCTGACCACCCTAACCACAATCAAATGATAATATTTTTTTATAAGATTTTAGATATAAGTAGAGGACTCATGTCCCGATGTGATACATATTTTTTTGTAATTTTTTTCCAAGTAAATAATTAATTATGATTTTTTTGTTACAAATTTTAAAAAATATAAAAATTCATATGTTTGACCACTTTACCTTGGTCAAAACTTCATGAAATTCATTTTTTTTAATCCTATAGTATGCAAAGCATATAATGCACGACACATGTTTCAGATTCAAAATATGTGATACCATTTGAAAGCTATAGATGTTTTTCAATTAGCCTATCAATTAGGACTTTAGTCGTAATTCAAATAGAAAATAAATAATAATAATTTATTAAATTCAAAGTAAAGCATAATTTATATTGGTGGAAAGCTGAGAATCTCCTTTAAAAACCCTTTTCGTTTCATTAATTTTGGGTAAAAAAATAGTCATCAGTCACATACCCTACACATACCCATCATATTGCCACTTTTTGGCCCATCATGATCCTACACATACCTAAGAAAATAATACAAATGAAAGGTAAAGATCAATGAAAAGGAAAAAATCTTACAACATATAAAAGAATGAAGGTACAAATAGAGGAATGCACAAAGAGAGAGGGCACATCAAATAGAACATCATGGTGGATCACAATACACACATGAAATCACACAAAAAGAAAGAAAAAAGGGAAAGCTAAAAGACTAGTAAAACACATGCGAGTCAACCATCCAACAGGTCATCCACATCCCAGTCTTGTTCAGTATATGTGGAATGTAGATCACTAGCCAGAGGAACAACATCAAGTGTTGTACTAGGAGAATCACTAGGTTCAACACGTGGTGAATCACTCAGTTTAGGAAAATCATCATGGTTGTTATCGTCTAAGCTCATAGAAGAGGAAAATAACAGATTCAACTCATTATTCACTTGCTCATCAATTTTAGTTGTTTCTTTATTTTCATCCAAGTTAACCACAATTGGAGGATGAATGATAATATCCATAGAAGGTGCTGGTCCTTGTTGTGTTGGAGGCATAGGATCTGTTGGTTCTGGTAAGGGAGGAGGCTCATCATTTATCGCTTCTATCAAGTTGAGAGTTTTATTTTATATGTTGTTCTCTTCATTCATCTTTCGAGCAGTAGTACGACGTTTATGCCTACACTCTCTAGCATTTTTTTTTCTTTTATTACAGTTTTCAAGTTGCGTTTGTGTAGGAGTGGGTTTTTCAACCATAGGTTTCTTTTCTTCTTGTGAGGGAAGAACAGAAGAAACCATGGAAGGTTGTTCAACCACTTTCTCTTTGACTTTATAAATTTGCTTAGAAGGCAGATTAGGACTTGTTTAGTTTTCGATTAGCCTTATGTAGGAAATAGGCAGGGGATTTTTGATGGATGGGTCTTGGTTAGATGGAAGGGCTTTAAGTTCAATATTGTTTTGTTCAAGGGTTGGAGGTTCAATGGTGGGTGAAGGAAAATTTTCAAGGGATAATTTGGCTATGCATTTTTCTTTGAACTTTTGGTAGGAAATGAAAAGGAAGTCCTCATGGGGTCTTATAGGTTCCATGGGCTCAAGCTGAAAATAGTCTAGGGAAAAATTTCCATAGGAAGACGGAGGGCTAAAGCCACTATGGTTCATAGTGAATAATATTTCATTGTTGATTGCAAACTTTAAGCACTTATGGACAATGTATGGGACTGCATTCATCGAGTGAAGCCATTTGTAGCCTAACTTCACATGAAATTGATCTGAATTAGAGATGATAGAGAAGGATACATTTAGTTTCTTTGCTCCTACTTGTAAAGGGAGTGTGATTGAGCCCATCGTGGATGAGAAAAACCATCATGCATTTTAATCCATGCTTTCGGTTTATCATATCTATCTTGAGTGAGTTCATGCACATATAAGAGTTCTTCTATGATCACATTCTCTCCACAGACATGATCAATTAAAATCCCAAGAGTGGGTCTATTATTGATTCTGCCGGCTATGTAAAGATGATCATCAGGTGCATGTTGGATTGTTTTTTTTGAAGAGAAAGTAATATCAGTGTGCATTATGGTTTTTTGTTTATGAGGCTTGATGTCAATTACTCCTATGATTTTACTAATAGGACTTTGATCATTAGTATCCATAGGATTTTGTTCATCATCATCCATAGGATTTTGTTCGTTATTGCTCATGTTATCATCATCCATGTCTACATTCATCACATCGGCCTTAGTTTCACTAGCCTCAACAAATGAAATATTGTGGTTAGGCATGGGATTGATAAAGATTAGCAATTTTTGGTTGGGAGGAGCTATAGACTTATTACCTTTGTCATTCACACCTCCAATTTGAATATGATTAGAATCAATGAGGTCTTGCACAAGATGTTTAAGATGCCTTGCATTGTTATTTATCATTTCCTTTTTGTTGGTGATAAGCACAATAGGCATTATGTCTAAAGCTCAGAGGTAATGGCTTGCTAGGGTCAAGAGGTCGGACAAGAGGTAAGGTAAGAATGTTCTTGTTTAATAGCCGAGTCATGATATTATGAAGTGTGTCGAGTAAGGGTGTGAATTGTCTTTATGGATCCCAAAAGTTACAATGATCACTCTTCTTTATAGCAGCTACTTGGGTATCAAATTGTTGGGTAGGTTGGGAGGTAGGGTTTAGTTGAAGGAAACTTTTATTTTGTCTTTTGAAAGGCTAGTAATTGTTTTTGGTTTGAAGATTCATACTTTTCAGGATGAGTAGAGGTGACTTTTGGTTCACTACTACCTACAAAATTTTGATAATCTTGAAGGATGGTGCATAAGTGCATGAAGGAAGGGAATTTCATCATGGTAAGCTTTTCACGTATCTTACTTTGTCAATTTTCTATGAACATCTTTTGAAAGTGAGAACAGAGAATCTTCACACTGATTTGGGAATAAAGTGATTGGTAATGTGAAATAAAGTCAATGACTTTTGCACTCTCATTTTGTTTACATCTCATCAAATCAGCTAATGTCATTTCAGGAACCATATGCACTTGGAAATTATTGGTGTAATTAATTATTAATTACACTTAGCATAAGTTTACTTAGGATTTATTTAATTCCTAAGATATAGGATCTTATCTTTATCTTATCGAGCTATTTTGTTGCTCAAGATAAGATTAGGTTTAGGAATCTTTGCTTTTATAAAGCAAATTATCTCTTGTAATTATTAGTACTTCAAATATATCAAATTGCATGTTTTTATGCAAAACTTCTGCTTTTTTATTTTTCTCTTTTGTGGAAGGTCCATTCTGGTTTGCAATCAGATCTTGGTTTTCTAACATGGTATCAGAGCCTTGATTTGTAGCCCCTTCTCAGATTTCTGGAGAGATTCATTGCAGAGTTCGTTCAAGGTCCTTCAAGGGTTTTTCTCCTTGAGTATATTTATGCAGCGTTTTGGATCAAATCAAGTTTTTCCATTTGATTCAGAGCATTGGAAAAGATTGAGGTTTGATGAAAGTCATTTTTTATTGGAGCCATTTTTAGTTTTGCTTCATAAATCCAGCTTCCACTCAGTTGTAGGAAAAATGATTTTTGGGTTTTGTAGCCAGGGTCGAAATCCGATCTAGGTATCTTTCATTTTTTTGATTTTTTTCATGGATCTGAAGAAAATAGCTGCACAAAAACTGTCGCGCGTCATTTTTTTTCACCTGGCTAAAGGTTTAAAAAATTATTTTTTCATCTTGCTGGATCAAAAAATGATTTCTGGGTTTTATTTTTTGCTTCAAAAAATTTATGGGTTTCTGTTTTTGTCATCTCATTATAAACATATTTTTCAAAAATCAAATTTGAAGATTTTTCATTATGGAGGCAGATGTGAACATTGGTTTTTGCATGCACTCATTTTTGTTTTTATGCACTAGGTTTGCATTTTCTCTGTAGTTTATGCATGTTTTGCATTATCTCCTTTTACAATCATTGGGTTATTGTAATAAATGAACTGAGATAAAGTTCCATTAAGGGGGGTTATTGCATCCATCTTTCATGATTGGTGACAACTCGCATGAGTTTGTCTGGTTTCCTGTTGTCTCCTTTTAGCTTCTTTCTTGCTTAGTTGGACACATCGTTGGTTTGTTTCGGTTCACACTTCACATTGGGATTTTATAGTTCTTGATCCGCATTGGTTCAGATCTTTCTCATTTGAAGGCCATGGTTTTATGGTTAATGTTCCAGAATCTTGATGGTACTCGTCCTATGGGCAATTTTAGTTTCAGTTTGGCATTGGCTTCGAGACACAGCTTCTAGATTTGTCACCATTATGGTTCCATTCATCATTTCATCTACTTTTGTTCACAGATTCTAGAGTTGATCCAGTATGTGAGTTTCCAGTGTTCCTTGGCATCGGTTCTGTTGTTGCATTTGTGATTCTGATTGGTATTTTGCAAACAAAAGTATCTTTCCTTGCTTGCCAGATTTGGGGTTCCAGTGTTGCTTCATCAGAGTTCTTCCAGTGTTTCTTCGCAGTAGTTCATCTCACTGAGGGGGGTTTATCTCTCTTTGCATTTGTACATGAGTACTTGATCAGGCCTTGTTGTCGGGACTCATATTTGCATAATAATCTGCTTCTCCCTAAGTTGCACTTATGGGGGGGTGTTGGTGTAATTAATTATTAATTACACTTAGCATAAGTTTACTTAGGATTTATTTAATTCCTAAGATATAGGATCTTATCTTTATCTTATCGAGCTATTTTGTTTCTCAAGATAAGATTAGGTTTAGGCATCTTTGCTTTTATAAAGCAAATTATCTCTTGTAATTATTGGTACTTCGAATATACCAAATTGCA
Organism: Sequoia sempervirens; assembly: GCA_007258455.2. Taxonomy (NCBI): domain Eukaryota; kingdom Viridiplantae; phylum Streptophyta; class Pinopsida; order Cupressales; family Cupressaceae; genus Sequoia; species Sequoia sempervirens. The sequence goes on from VDFB02378824.1 coordinate 57,588, forward strand.
TGTTTTTATGCAAAACTTCTGCTTTTTTATTTTTCTCTTATGTGGAAGGTCTATTCTGGTTTGCAATCAGATCTTGGTTTTTTAACAGAAATGGTTAATATAGGCCTCAACAAGTTCATTAAATGAATGAATTGAGTTATTTGGTAATGCATAAAACTAATCCAAGGAAATGTCTTTCAAGGATCGGGGAAAAATCTTAGCCAAAAGTTTGTCCTCAAGGATAAAGTCACTACACAAAGTAGTAAAGGCATTGACATGATTAGTAGGATATCCCTTTCCTCCATATTTCTCAAATTTAGGGATCTCTATACCTTGTGGCACTGACATTCTCAATATCTCCAAAGATAGTGGGTTTCTTTTAGCATAGTATGAAGGTGGACCATTTTGATTTTGATTTATGGTGGAAAATTGACATTGAATGGATGCGATATTTTGTAAGAGGTGGCTAATGATAGGGTCATTTCTTGTGGTTTGAGATGGAGGTGATTATGGTGGTGGTGTGTATGTGTTGGGAGGACAAGTGAATGGATAGCTTGTGGGAGGAGATATAAGATTAGATGCCACATAGGTATAAGGAGCACTAGTGGAAATGTTCAAGGTAGGAAGGATATTGCTAGTTGGTTTCATCGTTGTGGTCACTTGAGGAGTTGTATAGGTGGAATGGAGGTTATGGTTGAAGGGGGAGGAGTTTGATTTCCTCCTTGGATTTCCACATCGTTTGAAGCTTGAGCACCATTGGTGGTGGGAGGAAGATGTTTTCCAAATATTTGAGCTAGGTTATGCACAAATTCCAGCCCTTCATCACTTTCCATCATGTGGTGAATACTATCTATGGTGGGTATAATAGTGTTGGAAATTTTTTCAATACTCACACTATCTTGTAAATGGGCTAGGTATTCATGCATTTTCATTATGTTTTCTTGAGGGATATGTTCAACCATTGTTTCAACACTTGGCATAGCACTTTTAGGTAAAGTAGGCATAGCAAAAGAGGTATCAAAGGTATGGTCCATACCTAGTGAACCTGTACCAACACTAGAAGAGAGTTTGATAACCAAAGATCCACAACGAGTATTTTTTTGTGGGATGCCATGAGTCTCACACTTCGTCTCACCAAAGTATTAGTAGTAGAACACCAAGTAGTACAACTCATGCAAGGGGTAAACCAAAGAAAGTGCAATGAGCACAATATCCTATGCTGACAATTACACTTGAAATGAAAGAAATTGGAATAATAGCAATTCTGCAAACTATAACAGAAAACTGAAGGCAACACATAGAAGCATAGAAAAGCAATTTCAAACCCTAAAAACTAGAAAGTCAAAGTCAACAGGGACTAAGATGCCAGTAAGGGCATCTTGTTCTTACTGGTGAAATTTTGAGGTTCCAGGGACTAAAACAAACAACAAACAACAGAGAGAGGGTTCTGAGCCAAAATCCCTGAGAGGGACAAAGACGCTAGGAAGGGCGTTTTTGTCCCAGTAGAGGTTTTCATCAGCAAAGCAACAAATTTTGAGTTATTTACAGTGTTCCTAGGTTTCCTATTCAAGGAGCTGATGTTTAGAAACAAAAAACTAAGTAAATGAATGAAAAAAAAGGTAACTAATGACAAACAATTGGATGTAAAGTTGAATGCAATTTTTTCAATTTTGAATGGAATTACAATGTTCCTAAATGCAATTAGGATGAGTAACAATGCACTGTTCATTTTTTTAATGAGATAACTTGATGCAAAAAAGCAAAAATGCAATCTATATGCGCTTTCACTAATGCAAATGTAAGAAACCCTAGATGCACTTTCACTAAATATGAGAAACCCTAGATGCACTTTCACTAATGCAAGATGCAATGCAAGAATGAATACAACCTAGATCTAAGACCTTAATTGACTCCAAATCAGAAAATGAATGCTCAACAATGTCAGGTTCACCAAAATGAACTATAAAGAAAATAGGAATGGGGGAATTCCCACTCTATTTTATTTAGGTCATTCAATAATGTCCTAGGAATCCAAATTGGATTGACTATCAACCTCAAAAGGTGAGTCAATTCTCAACAAGGAAGACCTAGGAGGGGGTTCTTTAAGCTTTGAGGGGTTCACCGCCAAGGTAAAGATTGGAAAAGACAAGTAAACATTCAACTCACAAAACCTAATAATGCAAGCTAAATGAAGGATGCAAATGATGAAATTAAGCAACATGAAGTTATGATGTATGTACCTGGGAAGTCTGGAAATGTGACAAGGATTTGGAAATGCAAAGAAGCTGTCAAAATATGCTATGGAGGACTAAGATTCCCTTGGTGTCTTATTAGTCCCACTGTTGTTTCTCTGGGAAGATGCAGAATCTTCAGATGTTGGAACAAGACCTGAAAGAATCTCTACAAAATTCCACTTGGAGTACTAAGACACCCTTGCTACTGTCTTAGTCTCCAACTAAACTTCTAGAATTTTTGAATGTGATCCTGATGCTTGAAGTCTGCACTTCCTTCTTCTCTGATCTTAGGTTTTGAAACTTCCAGATCTGGTCTATAGGTGAGTTTCCATGAAGATGAAAACTTTGTAATGCAAATTTTCAACTTTTCACTTGAAATGATCTTTAAGTATTCAACCTAAATCTATAATCACAAGCACACAAGAGAGGAAAAACTTGTTGATTGTTAGTAAATGGGGATTTTCCTTGGTCAAACCCCTTGTTGGTAATTAAACTTTGAAATGAAATAGAATAATGGAGGGAAATGATGAATGAACAAAATGCAATGTTACAACTCACCAAACCCTTGTTGTGAAATCTGCAAACTTGTGTGAAGTGGCTAGCTTGAATGTAGATCTTGAATCAATGGAGTACTCGATGTTGGATATTGCTGATATGTGGTTGTCATTGATGTCAACACTATTGCCATTAATGACTTTAAGGTTGTATATGTTGAGAATATTGAGAAAATTGTAATAAAATAAGTTGTAGGTTGTCGGTGATGCAGTGAAGTTCAATATGGTGGCTAGTTCAGTATATTGATGATAAGAGGTTGTGGATTAAAGGGTTTGTTGACAAGTATATCCAGTTTATCCACATGAAGTTTCAGAGGTTGGCATGAAGATTTGATTGAGTTATGAGTATCTATGTTTTGATAGTTGTTATGTTGCTTTAGTTGGTGTTCCTCAAAGAAGATGATGTGATTCTAGTAATTTGAGTTGTTGCAGATACTTTT